>JAQQSY010002605.1:0-13562 GCA_028646535.1 Procyon lotor
GGTGAGCACGGTGAAGTGGCTGCTGCTTCACACCACCGAGTTTTGTGGCCACGGTAAGAAGGCCACGGCTGAATGGGGCACCAGCGAGTTTGTAAAAATCCCTTCTTTGGTGAATGAGCCAAAAAGAATGCTACGTCAAAAAGAAATATTACAAGATCAATTCCCCCAAGACTCAGTGGCTTAAGACAATGATAAAGATTTTTCGCATCTCATGATTTTCTGGGTCAGGACTTCGAGTGGGGCCTGACTGGATGATTCTTCTATCCCCTGGGGTCCTAACTCAGCGGTACGCAGGGGATGGATGGGTGGGTCTGTGAGGAAGTAGCCAGAAGGGTGGAGGCAGGGATGGGTGTGGCCCAGGAGTCGGCCTGGGGGCGGGCATGAACTTTTCTTGCACCTGCACACACGAGGGCACACACACCTGCAGAGTTCGAGGCCCCCCCAGCTGTGCGTGTTGAGGGAGGAGCCCCAGGAGAGGGAGAAGGTAGGAACCTTCTCCATCCTGTGAGGATGATGACACCGTCCTTTGCTGGTTCGGAGGCATCAGCAGGGCCCCGGGCGGTCCCACGGCATCGTTGAGAGCCTGTGTGCGGCAGCATCTGTCCATCTGCCCACGGCGGGCAAGGCCGCGGCTTGGAGAGGGCCACGCGTACCCTGTCTGTGAACAAGCCTTACAAACCACGTGACCTTGGATGGGTTACCTGTCACATCTGAGGCTCAGCCTGTTCCTCTGTAAAATGGGTTGATCCCAGTACCCACGTGGCGTGGAATGAACAAATAGGGGAGGGTGGCCCCAAGGTCCCGGCGTGGAGGCTGTGTGGGTCCTGCGCAGCGAGGCGCTGGCCTGCACTGGTGCCCGGGATCTCCGACAGCTGCATTAAGGTCAACCTGTGCCCCCAGCCTTCTGAGACATGTTCTGGGACAGATGCTCACCACGCTACATGGCACAGGGACACCCGGGGCTCGGTACCCATCTGGTCTGAAATGGGCTCCGGCAATCGGCAGCCGCTGGTGGAAAGATCGTTGTGGGCAGACTTTTCCAGCAGCTGACACTGAGCTTGAGTTTGGGGTGCACGGTGTTTATCAGGGATCCAGCAGAGGGATCGAACAGAGGGAGACTCGGCAGCGAAGCAAGCCTGGCGAAGCTGGGCCAGCCTGGCAGGGAGAGCCCGTGCAGCTGGCCTCCCACCGGACGGCCTCCGCCTCCCGCCTCGAAGGCCCTGGATGCCATGGCCTTGGGTGACACCCACCTGCAGCCCAGGTGGACCCCAGAGGACCCGGCAGCTGGAGACGACGTGCTGACCACTTTCCCTCTGAGCTCGTTCTCAAGGGGAAATCCAGCCGGTGTGCGTCCATCAGCCCGTATGGACCGCTCTATTTCTCGCTTAGCCTGCGGCCCCAGGATCGAGTGTGACAAATGAGAACGTCAAGGGTGGAGGGAACTCATGAAAAGTCAAACGGAGAGACGCATCTGCGTGTCTTTTGTAGATTTGATAATAGAAAGAGCCAAAGAAAGACACTGAGTGGGACCTTAGCCGGGGGGGTTATCTGTACGAGAAAATAGAAATGGTGGGAGAATCCCTCCCAGTGCCAGGAGAGTGCAGGCACAGACCTGACCTGCGGTGGAAGGGGCGGGTGGGATGAGAGAGAAAGGGACCACCCTGCAGAAGCGCCGAGGTGTCTCGGATGTGACCATGAGCACACCACGTGCATTAAATGACCTGCCGAAGGAAGAGGGAGATTCCTTTTGAGCATCTAAAATGTGTGAGGTGCGGGTGCTGGAGGCCATATTGTCTCCCTTTCTTCCAAGTCATGTAAAGCCCCTCGACCAGGGTGTGGAAGGAAGAGGTCGAGTCCCACTCAGGACAAAGGTCCTCATGCACCAGAGACGGGGTGTAGGGGGAGGACGGGGATGCTTTGCTCATCCCTTGACCTGGGCCCCATGGGAAGCTTCAGAATTAGGACACCAAGCTACCGGTCAAAGATCACAAACATCAAAGAGTCGTCTGGACATGTGGAGCAGCTTTTCATTTATTGGAGCAGGAAGTCGGGGTCCAAAGGTTTCATGCTCCATGACAGCCTTCACGGGGCCTTGAAGCCCATGGTGGGTGGGCTCATCACACTGCAGCGGTGATGGCCTCCAGCAAAGGGCCACCAGAGCAATGGAAGGAGCTCGCCAGGAACGGTCGCTTCCTTGCGCAGAACCATTTGTCACAATGGCTGTGTCCAAAGGGAAGATACCATAAGCACGCGTCTGTCTCACAGGAGCCAACAGGCAGCCCTCTGAGCCTCTCACCGGGCCATGGGAAGGCACGGTGTCCAGTCCCGCTCTAGCCCGCCCTCCCTTGACCACCAGTTAATGTCAGGCTGCCCGTAGGGAACAGGACACCATTACTACCCTGAGGACATAACGTCATGTCGCTCAAGGTTGCCAAGCTCTATTTTCTTCCAAGTTCTCTGGCAGCCAAGTTCTGACATATGAACCACACATTTGAGGAACGATCAGTTTTAAAGTTTAACAAGGTTACGAGTTCAACAGTACATCTACCTCACGCAAGGCATCAGGTGTGGGGTGAGGGTGCATGGCCCCTTCAGCAGATCCGGAATACGTACAAAGATGCTCATCCAGAGGCTGAGCCAACCCCGAGAGGGACAAAGGTCCTCGGCAACCCCGAGAGGCTGCCATGTGCAGCTTGTCCCCGAACTAGCTACAGACCAGTCTGTCAGCTGTACAAGACCCCTTCACGCGTCTCAGCCAAGGGACAGCACCTGACAGAGCCTAGCATAGTGTCCTCCATATCTGAGTCCACATGGTGCTTGGCTTTTCCGTATTGCCAGATGGTTAGCATCTTGAAGGAACCTCATATTGCCTCGGTGAGTAGAGAAGGTCCAACACATAAATATTTGCAGAACAAACAAATGTTCCACAGGCCTAAAAGACGGCCCCAAAAGAACGAATCTCTAGTCATCTGAGCGGACTACTTCAAAACAACCACCCCGCTGGAGTGCACCTGTTGTGGTGTCTGGATTTAAAATTAATTTTTAAAAATCTTTTGGTAAAAAAAAAAAAAGACGATTTCTCTTTTGATAATGAAAACGCACCATCTTTCATTCAATTTCTTGATTTTTTTTTCTCACTTAGGAAGTTCTCATCCACTGTGATTTGATATGATAACCCTCTTTTATCTTCATTCAAGAAGTACTCACACGGTGTATTTTCTGGAAATGTCCAGGGAGTCACGGTTCTTCATGGGTTTCCCCGTGTTGGCTCTTCCAAAGTTTTTATCTTAGGATAAATCTGCCACCAAGATCTATATTCGTCTGAATGTAAAATGGTTCTGTTTATGCAATCATTCAAAAACTGAGACAATTTGCCATAAAATGTACTTAAAATGTTCGCTGTGTGGTTGAATGGCAGCCTGTCTAATCCCAGGTTGGAGCTGTGTGAGGTCTGGGACAGTAGGGACAGTCATGTCCTAAAGGAAGCCCTTGGAACTAGGCTGACCATGGTGAGTTGGGTGCCACCCAGGGTTTGCCATTCTCAGGGTGTCCCACACCCCCTCTCTTAAGAATCAGAGTGGGGTAAAGAATGGTGGAACCCCTAGCATTTGGGGGGGTTGCTTTGTTTCGTTTTCCCCCAACTAGCGTGCGTTGGTCAAAAATACATGACCTCTCAACTCCTACAAAATTTCCATTCTGGTGTGTCTTAAATAACTCCAGGCTGAGTGTAGACCCAGGAGGCACGATCGAGGCTCAGCCCCTTCCCCTTCCTCCCTCCCCACATCCACCAGGGCCCCCGTCACACATGCTCAGAGAAACAGAGTACCAGACGAGCACTGAATGGAAAAGCCAACCCCAGTCGTGATCTTTCCACCCCGATGCACCATGTTATTTAGACGTGTCCCATGCTTGTTGCTTATTCTCCCGAGGTCCTTAAAAGCCACCTGGGGTCTCCTGGAAATGGTAGCCGAGCGATGGCTCTGTGCCTACATGGCCTTGGGGACGTCACCCTCCCCTCGACTGTAAGCAGTGTTTATTGTCGCTGTGCTAGTCCCAGACGGATGCTTATTTACCCCCGGCTGCCCGCACACAGGAAGGGTTAGCAAAGCCTTTGCATCGCTGCCCCTTTTTGTCAGCTGCTCGTTAACACCACTTTAGAGGTGGACAGGGAGGAGAAGGAGGAGGTGGCAGGGTCCAGGGCTTCTGGGCCCCCGCTGGAAGCCATTCTTGGGACTGAAACCCCAGTGATGCCTCCTCGAGACCAAGTGGCACAGCCAGGTTCTTTGTGTCCCACTGGAATAGCCCCCCCCCCCTTGGAAATTCCATTGGACTAATTGGGACAAACCTGGGAAATAAGCCTGGCCAGAGGAGAGATAAAAACCAGGCACCCAGGGACCTCTGAGGGGGCTCAGTCGGTTAAGCGTCTGCCTTTGGCTCAGGTCATGATTCTGGGGTCCTGGGATCGAGCCCTGAGCCAGGCTCCTTGTTCTGTGGGGAGTCTGCTTCTCCCTCTGTCTGCTGCTCACCCTGCTTGTGCTCAATCTCTCTCTCTCTCTGTCAAATAAATAAATAAAACCCTAAACACACACACACACACACACAACCAAACAAACAAAAAAACGAGCACCCAAAGGGAGGTGGGGGTGAGGGTAAGACACTTGTGATGAGCACTGAGCATCGTAGGCAAGTGATGAATCACCAGGCTCTAGCCCCCAAATTAATAATACACTATATGTTAACTAACTTGGATTATTTTTTATTTTTTATCTTTTTAAAATTATTTACTTACTTACCTACTTACTTACTTGAGAGAGAGAACAGAGGGAGAAGGAGAGAGAGAATCTCAAGCAGACTCCACCAAGTGGGGAGCCCCATTGGGGTTCAATCTCACAACCCCGAGATCGTGACCTGAGCCGAAATCAAGAGTTGGAGGCTTAACTGACTGAGCCACCCAGATGCCCCGAACTAACTTGAATTTAAATAGAATCTTTAAAAAGCACACACACAACAACAACAAAATCAGCAGTCCAGGTGACTTTAAAGTGTTTCAGAGATTTTATTTCCTTATCCTGGTTTTATTCTTCACACTCTAATGTGGCTATTGGACCTTTCATGGGACGCTCCTAAAATACAGAAATGACGAAGACAAGTATTTACAAGTGACAAGTAATGAGTATTTTACACGGTCATCAAAAAGCCCTTTTTCTGGTATATAAAATGTTTTCACAGGTTGCAGGCCAGGCAGTTAAAAGACACAAAGCAAAAGTGATCTGCATCCTTTTTTTTTCAGCCTCGTCTCCAAATCGGAAGACTTTAAACACGTCAGCACTGTCCAATAAGAAAAGGAGAAGCATCGGGAAAGTAGATCCTTCCAGCAAGCTCAGAAAAAAAGAGGCTCAATGAGACCAGTCCGTTTTATAGGGAGCAGACAAAGCAGACCGTCCCAAAAGCTGCTCAGCAGAGTGAGCCCAAGACAGAGCCAGAGCCAGTTTTGCCTAACTGGGGCTCTCGGGGTCCCTGCACAGGCTGACCGACCCCTGTGACGTGAGTGGACAAGCAGAGTCCTTGGGCAGGTCAACCCCGCAGGCAGGTGTGGAGTTACAGAAACCGCCCCCCCCCCGACCCCGAGGTCAGCGGCATTGATGCTCGGGCAGGTGGCAGAAAGCCAAGGCGGTGTGTGGGACCTGTTAGTCCTCCTTTGGAAATTACGGCCATTGCAGCCACAAGCCGTGTGACGGTCTCATGGGAGAGCCAGTCAGTTTGGAAAACTCTGGCTTGGAAATTCTAACTGAAATAACCGTCCAAATTCGTCCTTTTCTGGGTTTTTCTTTCCCCCCACTTCCTTGTTCTTCTTCTTCATTGGTTTCCCTCAGGTCGCATCCATGGCTCAAGTGTACCCCTATTTCTCATGACTTCCGAAAAGGGCCATTCGTGTTGGAGCGAAGACCCCTCAGTAGGAGAGAGCGCCCGAGGTCGTCTCCAGCAGCATGGATGACAGCTTCACGCTTCCCTCTCTCCTCGTGAACGAGACCCACTGTTCCTGGCTGATGCAACCCAAGTTCTTCAGGGTCTTTATGAGATCCCGGCGGAATCTCTCGCCCACAAAGACATAGAGGACGGGGTTCAGGCAACTATGGAAGAAGGCGATGGTTTGAGTGACCTGGAAACAGATGTCAATGTTGATGGAAATGGCACAGTCGGAAATGAATGCGGTGTAGGCATCGATGGTCTGCACCAACAGAATGCAGTTGTAAGGGAACTGAGACAGGACGAAGACCGTAAGGACCGTGACGGTGACCTTCAGAGCCTTGTGCTTGGAGGACTTCCTGGCTTGTAACAGAGTGTGAATGATGATGGTGTAGCAGCACGCCATGACCACAAAAGGGAGGAAGAAGCCCAGGAGGACCTTCAGGGTCAAGACCGTGGACTTCACTCTGGTGCTCTGGTCGCTGGGGTAAACCATGGTGCAGATGGTAATGTTCGATTGCCTCTTGAGTCGACTGTACAGGATTTCTGGGATGCAGAGTGTGGCCGCCACTATCCAGACGGTGAGGCAAATCATCTTGCTGTAGAGGAGCCTTTTCTGCCTCCAGGTCTGCGCTCTCATGGCCTGAGCGATGGCGATGTACCGGTCCACGCTGATGCACATGATCAACAGCACGCAGCTGTAGAAGTTCATCTTGTACAAGCTGTTGACCACGTTGCACAGGAAGGGCTGGAACCTCCACTGGTCGGCGGCGGCGATGGCCCAGAAGGGAAGGGTGATGAGAAAGAGAAGGTCGGCGATTGCCAGATTCAAGAGGAACATGTCGGTCATGGTCTTGACCCGTGTGCAGTACCAGTAGACGAGGATGACCAGACTGTTGCCTGTGGCACCCACGATGAACACCAGCCAGTACAAGGGGGGGAGGAAGTAGCTCGCAAACTGCCTGACGTTGGTTTTCTCACAGAGAAAGTCCTCAAGGCTGTTTAGGTCGTCGTCCATGAAAGACGTGGAGTGGTAGTTGTAGTCGTCAGATATGTTCGAGAAGAGGGTCTGCGAGGAGATACCAGATACCTTGCGGTCAAGGACGAGCTTTTGGAGGATGGCGGGACCACGTGACCCTCCCCATCCCAAAAGTCTATGACGAGACAGAGACACGTGTGCGTGGAAAGTAGGCATTTCTGAGAACATCTGCTTGGATCACGCGACAGATTTATATATTCGACGAATGGTTAGTGCGCACCGAGGCTATGGCTGGTGCTGTGTGCTTGCTAAAAATGCAGCAGCGGCTGAGTCAGACATGCTTCCTGTGGAACCCGCGTCCCAGCAGAGGGCCCACACACGGGCAAACCCACAGTGACAGGACATATGGCAAGTGCTCAGACTCCTTTGGGACCCGTGATGGGCACAAAACTTTTATCAAACTCTGAATGATTCTGATTTCTCCTCTCTATTCCCTTCTCCCAAAGGGGTCCTCCAAGGCTCCTAAACTTTTCTGGGTCCACATTCCTCTGAGTCTTCTGAAAGCTATATAGCCTCTGATCGTGAAGTACCAACACACACACACACACACACACACACACATTCATACCCTCTCCCGTGCACGCGCATACACAAGCACTGGGACAAGCGACGTCATTGGTCAAAATTTGGTAAGAATTTCAAGACGGCAGAGCATGAGGTCAAGCAGGTGGCCCTTCTAAGTATGGGCCCTGTACAGCTGTGTAGGTTGAACACCCACATACCATTCTGTGGTTTCTCTAAAGGCTCTGTCCTGTTGGGCAAGAAGCCCAACCGATGGGCTCACCAAGGGTTTGTTTCTCTTTTTCAAACCAAATTATGGATGGTCCCTCACCCTTGTTTGTCTCAACTTCAGAACAGACACAACATGGAAGCAAGCCCATCAACTTAAAGATCATAAACACCCTTACCCTTAATAAAATCTCCAATAGCATTTTCCTCTCCCTTCGCCACATACCCCCAAGCTCTTCTGGTTTTGCGTGTTTGCAAAGCCCTCTGTGCTGGCGTCGACGGCCCCTCCCGGGCACAGCTCAGCAGAGATCTCGCCCCGGGAAACCACGCAGAGAAATCCCTCCCAGCGGCAGTTTCCTTCCCACAGCCCCCCAAAACAGGCAAGACGACAGTGTGTTTCAAGGAGCCTGAGGAACGTGGATGTACTCACTGCAAATTCTGTGGGCACCATGATGGATCAGATGCAAGCTCGCTTCTAGAAAGAGAGGACAAAAGTCAAAAAGGGGTCCGCCTTACAAAAGAACAGTAATAAACCCCTAAAGATGGAGAATGGATGTTAAATTCATTTGTTCTTAAGAAAAGGAAGGATCCCAAGCAAGAGTTAGAGTCTACCAGACACTGATGTCAAGCTGAATATTCTAGATTTCAAAATGACCTCGGTCGTTAACATAGGAATGAAGGAAATCTCTCCCCTGAGAGCCCTTTGGGGCCCTAATGTTTTCCCAGCACGTCCTTTTCACATTAGCTCGTTTTCTCTTGACTCCAACTTCTCAGTCATGGTGTGTTTTGCTAAATGCCCCCACCCTTGTTTTATCAACCAGGGGGCTCCTGAAGATCTTAGGATGGAGGTAGACTCGAGAACCCTCTGAGCCCAGACTCTGCAGGATAACCAGGTGGCAAGGACACGGGGGACAAGGGCTGGGTCCCTCTTTCAGAGAGGTTCAGAGCCCTAGCACCTGCCTACATGCCCCCTTTACAAGCCCAGGAGAGGAAAATGAGCCGTATTTTCTCTTTTTCCTGACTCCAGCAGGAAAAAGAGGTCCCAGGGTTTGTTGAGGAAAGCAAATGTAGTTAGTTCTCCAGCGCAAAGGGTCTCTAAGCTGACTTAAGTAAATCTTGGCTGTTGTTCGTATGTGCTTGGAATCTCTGTAAACCCACCCCGATTCGACTCAGGGAACAACAGCTTGCGTCTCTTCAAGGAATGGTCTCTCCCTGAGCCAGGCATTTCTTTGTATGACTTAAGCAGGTATATTCCAAAGAACCATGTCTAGCGTCACACCCTAAGTTTCTAGAAGAAAACAATTGCCCTTCATAGATCCAACCCTTTCTTGTTGGTTTCCTTTCCATAACACAACATCGTGCCTCAGCCTCCTTTTCTGAAACTATGGTGGTTTTCAGTACCCAATGTGTGGTGCAACTACTTTGGAAAAGCGTTTGTTGGGTTCTTAAAAAGTTAAATGTGCACTCACTGTGTGATCTAACCATCTCACTCCCATGTACTTACCTAAAAATTAACACAAGCCTGTGTCCACACGAAGATTGATATACCCGCATTTGTAGCAGCTTTATTTATAAGAGTCGTTACTGAAAACAACCTAACTATCTGTGAAGTCCGGGGAAGGGATAAGCGCACCGTGGCTTGGCCACACAACAGAATCCAAATCAACAACAGATACACTCCACAACACCGACGGCTCTCAGAATAATGACACTAAGTAAAGAAGCCAGACCAAAGCAGCACATACTTTGTGATTCACTTACACGAAATTCTAGAAAATGCAAACTAATCTATCGTGAGAGAACTCAGACCAGTGATTTCCTGATAAGAGAGAGAAAAGGCAGAGGAGGGCACGGGGGGGCGGGGAGGTGCAAAGGCGCCCAAGGAAGCCTTGTGGGGTGACGAGTATGTTCACTATGCTCGTCGTGGGAAGGTTTCGTGGACATACACATACGTCAGGACTTATGTTCTGCACTTGGAATATGTGCAGTTTCTTTGTAGTTGGACCCCAATAAAGTGGTTCAGCTGAAAAAAGGAGAAACAGTGAAATCTCATAAAAACTTTCTGGCTTTCTTCCCTTCCCAAGTTTCCTCCGGCCTTTAGCAGGTGAGGAGGAAGGCGGCCAGAACTCATTTCTTGCAACCTTCTTGCCAGCAGCATATGCCTTGGGGTGCTTTGTGCTGTTTATTGGAATTGAGGGCTCAAGATGAGCAGAGTGTTTCTATTTTTTTTTTTAATTTTATTTATTTATTTTGAGAGAGAGCACAAGCAGAGGGGAGGGGCAGAAGGAGAGGGAGAAGGAGGTCTCCCACTGAGCAGGGAGCTAGGTGTAGGACTCGATCCCAGGACCCCAGGACCATGACCTGAGCCAAAGACAGATGCTTAACTGACTGAGCCACCCAGGTGCCCCTGAACTCATGGTTTTAAAGCTTAGATAGATAGATAGATAGATAGATAGATAGATAGATAGATAGATTTGTGTGTATATGCATGTGTGTTGTCTCCTGAGGGGACCTAAGAACAATAACACAACTGAATAAGACCCCAATGCCAGGATCTTAGTTTCTAAATACCTTCTGCCACCAAAAGGAAGCAGACTCTCTAGAGAAATGTCTGACTCTGGAGTTGGAGCAGGGAAACTACAAGATGAACCTGGAACTGATTTTTTTTTTTTGCATTGGGAAGCAAGTGTTTGAAGGACCATGAGCACTTGTCAAAAGGACGTAGGCGTCAACCTGCTGGACTCCCATTAGCCAAATCGGAGGTGATTTGCACACCAAATTCAGTAATGGTGGCGATCAATCTAGCACATCCCACTATGTGAGGTTCCAGGAATCCACACTGATGCAAATGAATGAAAAAAAATAAATGAAGAAGCAAGAAAGCTCTTCTGAAGGTGCTGGCTACTAAATATAGAAGGAATCCTGGGATTGGAAACTCACCAATGGATGCTAAAATTAGTGGGTGGATATTTGGCCGGGAGCTGGCATGTTGGCCACATCTCAGAGGATCGCCCCCTCCCCCAAATTCTATATTGTCCCATTGACTTTGCTGTCCTCTATTTTGTTTCTGAATCATGCTCTTAAAAAAGAAAATCTTTTTTTAAAAAAAAATGCCCTGTGAAATGTGGAAATTCCCAACTCAGCTCGTGTAATTCTATTACAACTTGGGGAACAGGGAGATCATTTTTTTTTTTTAGACATTAGCCAGAAAACACTTTATATATTTCTAGTACCTGGGACTTCCTTTCTACCTGCATATGAAGAATGAATATTAAGATATAATATGGAGGAAAACAAACTCCCAAGGGGAAAAAAAAAGTCACATAAAGAAGAAAGAATGGCTCTAGTAATGATTAGTTATAGCTTGTCACTGGGGAGTGTAAATCATGTGTCCCCATGCTCTCCAGCCTTTAAGAGCCAGCAAAAAAAAAAAAAAAAATGTTGCCTCCTCAGTGAAGCCCTCCAGGACTTCCCCGGTGCTGGAGACAGGATGGTTGATATTTGCACCCCTCCTGCCCTCTTGCCCTTGCCCTGCGCAACCTTTTCAGAGGATGAAGCTATAGCTGTCAAAATTTACAAAGCGCAACAGCTCTGACTCAGCACTTGACCCTTGAAACATGCCCTATTGTTATTCTCACAAAAGAACATAAAGATACACTTTGGATACACTTTGGGAGATGCAAGAAACAGCCTAAATAACCAGTGATGGGTGATCTTTTGACACATCCTTCAGCAAATAGAATACATTAGACCTCACACTGATAAAAGGAGGTCACCAAGAGTATTAGGTAGCAAGGCAAGGGAGAAGACTACGTTGCATGGTCTTTTAAACATATATATTATACATATATAAAATATATATGTAAAAGTTACACACTTCACTGCTTATCAGTACTGAAACATTTTCTGGAAGGAGATTGAATGATTATGACCAGTGGAAAGTGAGACTTTCAATTTTTTTTTCCTTCAAGTTTTGTAAACTATTTAAATGTTTGACTTTGTGTGTGAAATTTTATTTTAAGAACTATCGTAAAAATAACTTGTCGCCTTTTTTTTTTTTTTAAAGAAGCCCCATTGTGCTTCCGTTCCCGACCCCATAACACTTGCTTGCAAAGCTCGGCCCCAGAAGGCCCTCCCGGGCGCGCTCCGTTTGGCCTGGAAGGTACCCACGATGAGTAATTAAATTCTCCATGGCTACTTTTTGCAACTTTGAGCTCCTACATGAGCTTTTTGGGAAGGCTTATCTTGATGGCTTTTATAACCGTGCCTCAGGCTCAGGGAAAATTTAGAGAGAGCCAAAAAGCATAGGATCAAAACACGGTCCTCCCTAGAGCCACCATCAAAAGACACTGCCGACGGCCCCTCAGCTAGAATTCCCCTTCTCCATCAGAATACTCTTGGGAGATTTTACGGCACCAATTGCAAAGTCTCCAGGCTCGCTTTCATTTTCCTGTCGCCCCGGAGAAGGAGGCAAAACACCCACATATACCAAAACATACTGAAAGCGGGCCCCTCTCGGGTCTGCTGGGGGTGCCCCTCTTTTGGCTCAGCGCTGTCCCAGTCTCTCCTCGCCGTGCTCAGGATGGCCTCATTATGGGGCTGCAACTGCTCAAATCCAAAAAACCTGCCCGTGTCCTGCAGCATAACGGGTACAATGAGGGGAAGCACGACAGACCCCCAGCTGTCCCTGGGTCCATCCCTTTCTGCCTGCGGGACCTTAGCAAAAAGTGGCATGCTTTCACTGAGCCTAGATTTCCTTGGCTTGCAAGGGTTTGTGGCAAGGGTCGAGTGCAGTGCAAGGCTCTTTGCAGAGTGCAGAGGGCTGTGGGAGAAGGAGGGAACATTCTTCATCCCCCAGCTACTCCTTCAGTGTGTCTTGGCAGCAGATACACCCGTTCCACTTAAACACGTATGAGACCTGATCCACATCCTCAAGAAGCTCACATTCAAGTACAATGGGTACGTCATTAGAGCAAATACCCCAATGCTAAATGCTACCAATGGCTTTAGGAAGTCATGACTCCAGCGTTGGGTGGGAACCCAGGAGGGCTCCCTTGAGGAGGTGACATTTTTTTGCTGACTCTTGAAGGCTGGAGAGGATCAGGACGTGGAATGAGGGGAGAGAACATTGCTCGAGGGCAGGGAAGGGAATCCACAAAGGCATGAAAGCCAGAAAACAGGAGCTGTGTACAGGAGCTTTGGTGGTGGTAGAAAGAAGGGAGAGCTGTTAATTTAACAAAAAAAAAAAGAAAGAAAGAAAGAAAGAAAGAAAAGTACCTCTACAAAAAGTTAGGCCGGCATCCATTACTATCCAACCATTATTTTTCTGGTCTCTGCTATCCTTAAGTAATCAACACGAAAATCATCCTGGAGGGGCACTTGGCTGGCTAACTCAGTAGGACACTGGGACGCTTGAGCTCTGGGTCATGAGTTCAAGCCCCGTGGTGGGTGTAGAGTTTGCTTGAGAAAAACATCACCTTGCAACCCCAGCCTCCCTGCTCAACTGTTGAGCCTCCCTGCTCAACACTGGCGAGTTGGACGCAGCTACTAATGTGAGTCAGGAATGTGGGTGTTGCTTTGATTTTTGTTCACTTTGCTACACCGAGATTGAATCATCGCTTGCATTTTTTGGTAGACCTGAAAGCGGGATCTCTGAGCTGGCTACCAGGCCATCTTCGGGCCAAGCCTGGGTCGGGCACCCACACCCCTGCCCCACCGTGGGTGCTGAGCTGAGCAGCCTGTGAGCCGGGAGTCCTGGTGGAGGGCTTTAGAGCAGACAGATATGGAGAAAAGAGGCGTCGAGCCCCAGGGGCTTGTTCAGCAGGGG
>JAQQSY010002606.1:0-13562 GCA_028646535.1 Procyon lotor
AAAAGAGGAGATCCCAGCCAGGATGGGCCCCCAAAATAAGATCTTTGAAGTATGTAGACCAGCGTGAACAAACATATAAACCGACAAAAGTAGATGACAAGAAATAAAAGAACCTAGACAGAATGAACCCCAGGAAGGAGATTTATATGATACGAGCACAAAAGCACATAGTTAGAAACACTGACAGAAGGATAAATGGTAGGGTGATTATTACTCCTCTTGTGTGAGGAAGGTTATTTCAGGTCTTCCTGGGTTTATCATCGTATTAAGCCTCTAGTTGTAATGTTAAGTAGTTTAAAAAACAAAAACAAAGAACAAAAACAAACCAAGAAATGTGAAAACAGGTGAATAAAAAAAAATAGAGGATAAGAAAGAAAGGGGAAAAAACCTTGTATCTATGAAATATACAGGTTTGAGGGTATTATCAGGTTTTAATATATTGATTTCCCCTGATGTTGGGAATTTAAAGTCTTATGGGGACCCTGTGGTTATAGTCCTTTTGTTTTTTTGACTTGTCTTCTGGGGGAGGGGCGTGGCTCTTGTTTTCCAGTCAATCTTGCTTGGGTTGAGTCACCCTGCCCTCCAATCAAGGGGGCCGAGCTTTGTGGAACCCGGTTTCTCAGTCTTTAGCTCTCTGCAGGCTTTTGGCCTTTTGTAGCTTTTTCTCCTTTTAGAGAGTCCAAGCGAGGAAATCTGCCTGTCCATACCGAGACCACCCCGTCACAGAGGAGCCTCAGTTTGCTCCCCTCTGGCTTATCCAGAGCAGACACTCCCCTCCGCAAATCCCCCGGGGCAGCCTGTCTCAGGTGGCATGCACTCAGCAGTTCGGTGACTCCACACACTCCCCTGCTCTCTGGGCTCCAGGCTCTGGTGGGGTGTGGCCAGATTCTCGTCGAGATTAGTGCACCGGCTGGGAAGTTCTTGCCTTCAGGGATGCACCGTCCGGAGAGCGCTGTACACAGAGAAAAGCTGTCAGCTTTTCCTCAATATCATCAAGCCTATCTATGAAAAGCCCACAGCAAATATCATTCTCAATGGGGAAAAGCTGACAGCCTTCCCGTTGAGATCAGGAACACGACAAGGATGCCCACTCTCACCATTCATGTTCAACATAGTGCTAGAAGTCCTAGCGACAGCAATCAGACAACAAAAAGAAATAAAATTCTTCAAATTGGCAATGAAGAAGTCAAACTTTCTCTCTTCGTAGATGACATGTTACTCTATGTGGAAAACCCAAAAGACTCCACCCCCAAACTACTAGAACTCATACAGCAATTCAGCAATGTGGCAGGATACAAAATCAATGCACAGAAGTCAGTGGCTTTCCTATACACTAACAATGAAACTAGTGGAAAGAGAAATTAGGGAATCTATTCCATTTACCATAGCATTAAAAACCATAAGATACCTGGGAATAAACCTAACCAAAGAGGTGAAGGATCTGTACTTGAAGTACTACAAAACACTCATGAAAGAAATTGAAGAAGACACAAAGGGGTGGAAAAGCATTCCGTGTTCTGGATCGGAAGAATAAACCTTGTTAAAATGTCTATACTGCCCAGAGCAATCTACACTTTCAATGCCATCCCAATCGAAATCCCACTGGATTTCTTCAAAAGCCTGGAACAAACAATCCTAAAATTTATATGGAACCAGAAAAGACCCCGAATCGCTAAGCAAATGCTGAAAAAGAAAAACCAAGCTGGGGGCATCACATTGCCCAATTTCAAGCTTTACTACGAAGCGTTGATCACCAAGACAGCATGGTATTGGCACAAAAACAGACACATAGACCAGTGAAACAGAATAGAGAGCCCAGATATGGACCCGCAACTCTACGGTCAAATAGTCTTTGACAAAACAGGACAAAAATATCCAGTGGAAAAAAGACAGTCTCTTCAATAAATGGTGCTGGGAAAATTGGACAACTGTATGTAGAAGAATGAAAGTTGACCATTCTCTTACACCATACATGAAGATAAACTCTAAATGGATAAAAGACCTCAACGTGTGGCAGGAATCTATCAAAATCCTAGAGGAAAACATAGGCAGTAACCTCTTCGACATCAGTCACGGCAACTTCTTTCAGGACATGTCTCCAAAGACAAGGAAAGAAAAGCGAAATTGAACTTTTGGGACCTCATCAAGTTAAAAAGCTTCTGCACAGCAAAGGAAACAGTCCACAAAACAAACAGGCAACCCAGAGAATGGGAGAAGATATTCGGAAATGACAGTAAGACAAAGGTATCATATCTAAGATCTATAAAGAACTCCTCAAAGTCAACACTCAAGATGGGCAGAAGACATGAACAGACACTTCTCCAAAGAAGGCATACAAATGGCTAACAGACACATGAAAAAATGTTCATCATCTTTAGCCATCAGGGAGATTCAAATCAAAACCACACTGAGATACCGCCTTACACCAGTTAGAATGGCCAGAATCAACAGGACAGTCAACAACAAATGTTGGAGAGGGTGTGGAGAATGGGGAATCCTCTTCCACTGTTGGTGGGATTGCAAGCTGGTGCAGCCACTTTACAAAACAGTGTGGAGATTCCTCAAGAAATTAAAAATAGAGCTACCCTATGACCCTGCCATCGCACTACTGGGTATTTACCCCAAAGAAGCAGATGCAGTACAAAGAAGGGCCACATGTACCCCAATGTACCACAATAGCCAAACTGTGGAAAGTACCAAGATGCCCTTCAACAGATGAATGGATGACGAAGACATGGTACCTATATACAATCAAATATTATGCCTCCATTAGAAAGGACGAATATCCAACTTTTGTATCAAAATGGACGGGACTGGAAGAGATTATGCAGAGTGAAATAAGTCAAGCAGAGAGAGCCAATTACCTTATGGTCCCACTTCCGGGCTGAGAATAAAGAAAAACATGGAGGGCATTGTGAGAAGAAAGGGAAGGGTGAATGGGGGGAAATCCGAGGGGGGCGATGAACCATGAGAGACTGTGGACTCTGAGCAGCAAACTGAGGGTTTGGGAGAGGTGGGCGTGAGGGGCTGGGCGAGCCTGGTGGTGGGTATTGAGGAGGGCACGTATTGCACGGAGCACTGTGTGTAGTGCATGAACAATAAATCTTGTAACACTGAAAAAATAAAATAAACATTTTTCGGGAAAAAAAAAAGAAGGGGAAAACAAAACAAGAATGAGGTCTACAATAGAACCTTAAAATAGAACATGATTCCTTGAAAAATAAAACCAGTTTCTGTTCTCAAAAAAGAAAAAAAAAAAGAAAGGATGAATATCCAACTTTTGTATCAACATGGATGGGACTGGAAGAGATTATGCAGAGTGAAATAAGTCAAGCAGAGAGAACCAATTACCTTATGGTCTCACTTACATGCTGAGCATAAAGAAAAGCATGGAGGGCATTATGAGAAGGAAGGGAGGGATGGATGGGGGGAAACCAGTGGGGGAGATGAACCATGAGAGACTGTGGACTCTGAGCAACAAACTGACGGTTTTTTAGGGGAGGCGGGTGGGGGTTGGGCGAGCCTGGTGGTGGGTATTGAGGAGGGCACGTATTGCATGGAGTACTGGGTGTGGTGCAAAACAATAAATCTTTGTAACACTGAAAAAAAAATAAATAAATAAATAAATAAATAAGAAAGAAAGAAATAACTGTTGGCTTATGTAGTTGGCTGCTCCTATATTGGGGGCATAAATATTTACCTTTTTTGATCTTTTTGGAGGATAGACTCTTTAAGAATGATGTGGTGTCCTTCTGATTCTCTGACTACAGTCTTTAGCTGAAAATCTAATTTATCTGATAAAGGAGAATTGCTACCCCATCTTTCTTTTGACGCCCATAGGCTCAAATGTGTCTCTTGCAGACAGCATATGGGCAAGTCCTGTATTTTATTCATTCTGCAATCCTGTGCTCTTTTATGGGAGCATGTAGGCCACCCACAGTGAGAGTGATTATTGAAAGATAAGTGTTTATTGACATCATATTGTCTGTGAAGTCCTTTTTTTTTTTTTTTTTTATAGATTGTGAATTTCTGTTCTATGTCCCTCATGGGTTCTTTCTACTTTTATAGAACCCCCTTTAATATTTCCTGGAGTGCCGGCTTGATGGTCACATACTCTTTTAATCCTTGCTGGTCTTGGAAGCTCTTTATCTCTCCATTCTTTTTAAATATATTCTTGGCTGAATGTTCTTCTCATTTAGTACCCTGACTATATCATGCCAGCTCTTTCTGGCCCTCCAGGTTTCTGTGGACTGGTCTGAAGTTATTCTGATGGGTCTTCCTCCATATGTAAGGGATCTCTTCCCCCTAGCTGCCCTCAGGACCTCTTGTCTAAAGTAATAATTTGCAAATTTTACAATTATGTCTCTTGGTGTCTTTCTAGACTCATTGATCTTAGCAGGTGTCCTTTCTGCCTCTAGGACACAAACATTTGTTCCATTCTCCAGATTTGGGAAATTTTCATTCAAAATTTGGTCAGCTATATCTGCTAGTCCTTTGTCTTTCTCTACCCTCTCTGGGATTCCAATATTTTTGACTTTGGAACATTCCCTAAGTCTCTTCTCATGATTCCTAAGCAGTTTGTTCCAGCTCTCTCCTGACCTTTCTTCTCAACCATTTTGTCCTCTAGATCACTAATTCTATCCTCTGTCTCCATAACTCTAGCTATTAAGACTATTTAGATTAGATTGGATCTCACTGATAGCGTTTTTAACATCTGCTATACTGGTTTTCATTTCTGCCCTTGGAGAGTCTATGTTGTCATTAATGTTTTTCTCCATCTTAGCCATTTCCTGGATAATTGTTACCCTGAATTCCCTTTCTGTCATACTGTTTATGTCCATGTCTGATAGTTCTGAGGGAGAAGATGCAGTCTCTGGGTTTTTCCTCTGTTGCGTGTTCCTCCTCCTAGTCATTTTGATGAGAAGCGGATGAGAGGATGTATAGCTGGATACATAGCCCACAATTCAGTCAGGATGCACCCTGGAAAGTTTTGGAGCAATTGGGATTCACAACCAAAAAGGAAGAATAAAGGTAAAAAAAGAGAGAGATAGAGAGAAAGGAAGTAGAAATCCCAGCCAGAATGGCCCCCAGAAATAAGATTTATAAGGTATATAAACAAACACAAACAAACAGAAAGACTGACAAAATAAATGACAAGAAATAAAAGAACATAGAATGAACCCCAAGAATAAGATTTATATAATACCAGAACAAAAGCAAATACACAGAAATACTGACAGAAGGATAAGGTGAGAGGGTGGTTATAACTCCTCACAGCTGAGGAAGGTTATTTCAGGTCTTCCTGAGTTTTTTGTTGTATTAATTTGATACCTGAGATTTGTACAATGGGAAGTGTGCTTGGGGAGTGCGAGGGTGACTGGAAGATACAGGCAAGAGCGGGACTACTCCTGGAGAGTGGATGGAAATGAGGCTCTCCAGGGTACAGGAGGAGCTCTTACCCTGCCTCAGGGCCCTGGCCCCCCGCTGCAGTCTGCATGGCTCCCCCTTCCCACCCAGGAGCAGCATCAGCTCAACACTGCTGAAAAATATCCCTGCATCACTGTTCATAGCAGCTCTTCTCACAGAACCTGGGTGGTGGAGCCAAGCCAAGGGTCCATCAACAGATGGGGAGAGACAAAAATGTGTGTGTGAACATAGAGGAATATTCCCCAGCCATGATAAGGAAGGAGGTGCTGATGTGCAGGGAAAGAAGTCAGCTGGAGAACACAAATACTGTGAGACATTAAGCACAGGCAGATTCATAGAGACCCAAGGAAACCTTTAGGCCACCAGGCCAGGAAAGTGGGGGCAGGGGAGGGAGGGACAGCTGGATGATAGGAGGCTTCTCTCTGGGAAAGGAGGCTCTGCCCATACAGGGGTGACATGTGATTCACAGTGTGCTCCATGCCGCATCGTCCGCTTCAGGGTGGGGAAGATGGCAGACTTCACGCTGTGTGTATTTTATCCTAGTACATCTCAAACCTCCAATGCAGCACAGAACATGGAGCCGGGCTTCAGGCCCCTGATGACCTGGCAAACTGACGTGGCTGCCTGTGCCTGCCTGTGCCTGTCTGCCTTCCTCCCTGGCTACGGTCCTATCCTATGAGCATCTGCCCTGGTTGCGAGCAGACTACCAACAGACAGTTCAGATGCCGCAGACTCCAGCTGGCCATCCCTGCACTGCCCTCAACCAATTCCCCGTGGTGACCAATGTGGGCCCAGGTGCCAGATAGGCATGCAGCCCTCATCTTCCTGCTCAGCCTCAGGGGGCTCCTCTGAAACAAGGCACATCTGCCCCAAACACATTGGCCCTGCAGCACCCACCCCAATGGCCCTAATAACCATCGGGGACAGATGTACAGAGATGCCAACACAACTTACACTCCAGACATTGCACGTCACTCATCCACATTTGGTGCAAAGTTCGCTTGACTGTTCCAGAAAATCCTGCTATGTTAGGACCCCAGTGCTGTCCTTAGGTTTAGAACAATAATCTCTCCAAATTTCAAAAGGTTACCTGACACATTTCTGAGGGTTGGCCCAGGGACTACGCTCACTTTGCCTACAAGACTGGGGCTCTGTCCTCAGAGGGAATTCTCATTGCTGCTGGCCAAAAAGATGGCTCTCTAACTGTCCCAGCTGACCTGAGCAGGAGCCCTGGCAGACGATGGGAGAGGGGTCAGGGCTCTCGGGTCAGAGAGGAGCCCAGTCTGCTCTCAATGGGGCATGACGTCTCTCTGGGAGCCCCCACAGAAGGGAGAGCTCTGAAAACAAACTCAAGGGCTGTGTCTTATCTAAAAGGGGTACAAACAATGATCCATGTTGCTTTCTGAGACCTGAGACAGGGCCGTGACCAGGAGGTCAGGGTCACATAAGGTGCTGGGATACTGCTGGGCCCGCCAGGGACTGTGGGAGACCGAGCACAAACTTCCCGGCAGTGGCCAAGGTACCTGCATGCCTGGATTCCCAAGGAGACAGCAGCCTCTCTCTTGGAGCAGGTCCTCGAAAGCAGGAGGACACCTCCAGGTGCGAAATAATCCCTCAGATCTGAAAGCAAGACTGGATGCATCTTTCTGGGCCCCAGGTCCACTTAGGCCTGAGCAGATCTTGTCTTTCCCAGCAGTGATCAGAAGTCACCCCTCACCCTTGCCTCCCGTGCCCTGCAGTGCACCAGTACCATGCTCCTCAACACAGGCGCACTGCTCGGCCCCTGAGAGTGCCAGGCCAGGCCTCCCATAGGGCAGGGAGCTCCAGTCTCACCGACAAACACTTTCATGGCCAAGCTGGCTGGGCTCTGGCCAGTGATGTTTTAGGCCATCAAGATGACCACATAGCACTGGTACTTCTTCAGACTTATAGGTGGACAGAGACAGGGGTCAGCTAGCCCATGACCACCTCCCTGCCTTAGAACCTCACCGGGGGCCCACAGGCCAGGCCATGGGCATCCCCAGAGAGTCTCTGGAGCAGCTTCCTCCTCCTTCCCTAGTGCCAGACTAATAGCCACCAAGTGCATCAGCAGACCCATCCACTCTGGGCTCAGGGTGAAGGCGGCAGCAGGCCTTCTTCCAGAGGGAAGAGTGGAGGTGGCAGAAATTAATGTGGACTTGCCTTTGGTCCAAAATCTCTCCATAAACAGGTGAGGAACGACCCTGGTGTTTAAGGAGGAAATATACTGGGAATGCAAAGTTGTCTGAGTTTTTATTAACAACCATGTTGTGGCAAGAGAAGGGCCTGTGAAGCCCCATACATAGGGTTACACAGGTCAAATCTGAGTGACAGGGTGAAAGGAGTAGACCTGTTTACCAGCACATTCTGGAATGTTCTCTCATGAGTTAATTTTGCTTCATCATCACTGGGCTTTCCTGAGGCTTATGTGCAGGTCTGACCTCTGAGAGAATGGTGACTCACACCACGGTTCAGATCTTGCCTTCTGGGGGAGCGCTGGTCAGCAGAGGTTCAGTGAATCAGAACACGAGGTTCCTGGGGCACCTGGGTGACTCATTGGGTTAAAGTCTCTGCTTTTGGCTCCAGTCATGATCTCAGGGTCCTGGGATTGAGCCCCGCATGAGGCTTTCTGCTCAGCAGGGAGCCTGCTTCCCCTTCTCTCTCTGCCTGCCTCTCTGCCTACTTGTGATCTCTCTCTCTGTCAAATCAATAAATAAAAAAATCCTTTAAAAAATTAAAAAAAAAAAAAAAACCAACTCCAGGTTTCTGCCCCAACTGCCCTCAAAGACACGCAGGGACCCACCCTTTCCTGCTCTCAGCCTTGCCAAAGCTGTGCTGCTTTATGTGTCAGGTACACCCACCTGCCCTGTTATTCCCCACACTGACC
This sequence comes from Procyon lotor, assembly GCA_028646535.1. NCBI lineage: Eukaryota > Metazoa > Chordata > Mammalia > Carnivora > Procyonidae > Procyon > Procyon lotor. Next base: position 8,333 of record JAQQSY010002606.1, read on the forward strand.
CCCAGGGACCCTCTGGTCCCTCATACTCCACTAAGAAAGCCAGGGTCGACATGGATATGGTCATAGTCAGGGCCCCTCTTCATTATAACCCGGACTGCAAAGACTGGAGTGAGGTCCAGCCAAGGAAGACTCCTCTGTGGAACCTGGACCACACTGAACTCTCTAAGCAGCTCCTCAGCCAGGGGGCATCATGGGAAACAAGGCGATGTGTGGAGGAGTGGCAGCTGGATGAGGACATGTGGTGACCACAGATGTATAGCCATGTTTTGGGGGGGCAGTGTGGAAGGGGAAATGGCTATGAACTTTCAGCCACCCTGGACACCAGGATGGGACCATCTGCAGGGGCGCTGGCTGAAATGTAATGGGTTGGCGCTGGCTGACCTGGATGAATGCCTGCACACAGTAGGGCCTCAGGAAATGCCAGCCTCTCCTCCTCCCACTTACTTTATCCATGTGCCAGACCTGGGAAGTCTCCCACACAGAAGGGAGTCACACTGTGTAGGCTCCTTTGCCTTGCATTTGGACCATGAAACACTAGGAGGACCAGGAGTATGAGGTCAAGCAACATGGCATAGCCAAAGACAAGGGGTAATAAATGGGCAGCCAAAGAGGGGTAAATGCACGCAGAGGGGCACTACTCAACTGTGAACAGTAAAGGCATCCCAACAGTGCCCTGGCAGTGATGAAGCGCAATGGGGAAGAAGCCAGACTTCCCCTCCTCAAAGGGGACAAAGCCACACACAGCAGTGTATGGTCCCTGGTGGACTCAGAGGCAGAGAAAGGAGAGGGTGGAGTCCTGGGACCAGAAGCAGGAGGGGTGAGTGTTTTGAGTGCAGGAGGCGTGGGTGTTTCATGGAGACAGAGGCTCAGCCAGGGAAGAGGGACAGGGCCCTAGAGGTGAGCAATGATGGCTGCTGGTCCAGGCATGCCCCACGGTCACGGTGCCTCTTGTTGAAGGCGGTGTGCACTTACATGTTAATTCATATGTAGTTAACACGGAGCTGCTGTTCATGGTCTTGAAGCTGTTGTTCCAAGTCTTGAAGCTGCTTTGGGCTATTTGGGGTAAGCAAAGCAGAAAGGCAGTTAGCAGGGAGGGAATAGTTACTGCAAATGATGTCTACAGACACAGTGGGCTGGCACCTCACTTGGAAGCCACAGCCTGTACACACTGCCATCTCCATACTTCCCGTTAGCTCACTAGGGATTCCTTTACTGCTTCATGAGACAACTAGGCACCCTGGTCTGTGACGTTTGGGGTCTGTGCTCACACTCTGATGAGTGAGTTGGTCAGAAGAGTGTCCGGGAAACAGCACAAATAACAATTGAGAAGACAGGAAATGGGCTTCTCCCTCGGTGGCAACTTTTCCAGATACCTTGTGACAGGCACGATTGTTGGCCTACCTGTGCTCAGGTAAGAGCCCTGCTCTGACAGAGATGAGCGAGCCACAGAAGAAGAGCACCTGCGCAGGTAAATGGACCCAACTGCATTCTGGATCCTTTTATTTTGTTGTTTTGATTTTGCTACAAATCCCAAGGAGATACCTCTGGGGCCTGAATGGGGGTGTGTGGCCAAGAGCACAGGAGGTAATGAGCCACATGTTCCACTCAGCACCAATCCTGGGATAGGCCAGGTCAAGCTACTGCCTGTCTATGACCCCAGCAGGGTCAAGGTACAGCCTGCTCCGTGGAGGTGGAGAGAGCAGGGATGCAGTCCCTGAGCCAAACATTCTGAAGCCAGAACTCTAAGGGAACCATGCATGTGGGCTGGTTGTGCATCATACACTGGCAGGCCCCATGCTGTCCCTGACAGCCACCCAGGCTCATGGCAGCCTCAGAGGGGGGCCCAGTGACTGCTCTGCATGCCAGATCACCTCTACTCTGCCCTGACTCGGACCTAAGCTGGAACCCCCATGGTCCCTCCAAAGTCAGGGGGCATACAAAGGGCCTAGGGTAAGGTAGGTGCTCATGCAATGTTTAGATACCCTGTGGAACATGAGTGGTGGGTGGTGGTAGATGGGCCCTGAGGCTGCAAGCATACCTCACACCAGGAGCCACCCTGGGATGGCCACCCACATTCTTCCTCCCATCAATGTCTGTTGGTTAATAAGTCTGGGGAGGGTGGCAGCAGCCAAAGTGCTGGCCAGGGGCCCAGAGGCTCAGGGTCTCATGTCTCCTCTGGAATACTCAGCAAATAAGGACAAGAACTGCTCAAGCTGTGACCAGACAGATGGGCAAAGGGCATGCCCAGGACCCCTGGCTGCAGCAGGGTCGTGAAGCTTGTCCAGGGACAGGGATACACGCCCAATTCCTTGTGACGCCCACACAGCCGCTGTGTATAGGGTGCCACCAGCACCTTAGTAAACACTGTCCTGGTCCCACAGTAGAAGCCACAGCTTTGTTGTAGGAAAACTCCTTTTTGTGGATTGAACTATGTCCTCCATAAAGACAGGTTGGTGTCCCAACCCAGAGCACCTGTGGACGCCACCTGTGGATGAGACAGCACCTGTGGATGCTTTTGCAAAACTTGCAGTTAAGAGGAGGTCATACTGCAGTAGGGAGGGCCTTAATCCAATGACTGGTTTCTTTTTTGGAGGAACATTTGATTTTATTTATCAAGGTTTTCAGTGTACTTGTCATTTAATACAATAATTACACTTCTACAAATCTACCTGATAAAATTGCATGTATAGAGTCCTGAGTCCTGCAAATACAAGCTCAAGCTACCAATCCCCACAAAACCCCAAAACAAAGTATCTATGGGTCTTTTCAATGACACTCAACACCAAGAGGACTACCTTCCAGTTCGAGGGTTACTAACTGCAAAGCTGCTTGCAAATGCAATAGCAAATGTTGGACAGATGACCACGAACAAGATATTAAATAGCTAATTCACACAGGGAGCCCAAGTCTTCCACATTATCAGTTGTTGAAGATGAAGACAAAGCATATTTGGAGAAGCAATTTAGGATCCAGCAACCATTTGACAAATACTGAGGCAATTAGAAGATCCAAAGGTCCTTAGAAGAGGAGAGGAATTTGAACACACCCCTGGGAGAGCTTCATGTGAGCATAGAAATAGAGACTGGAGTGATGTCTTACAATGTTGTGACTTCTAGAAGAAAATCTATTTAGTCATTCAGGTGAGGAAATGTGTCCATATACATGTCTTTGTGCAGAGTGACAAAGGTGTCTCTTGTCATGTTAATGAGGATGTGGGCAGCTCACCAGGAGAACCAACCTTGTGACCAGAGGGTTGGAACATTCCGTCCCACCTCCGACTTCTGGGGAAGGGAAGGGGGCTGCAGGTTCAATTAACGGCCAATGGCAAATGCTTTCATCACTCTAGCCTGTGGAATGAAGGGTGCCCTGGAGAGGGAACCCGCTGAGACAGATCCCAAGGCGAAGCTGGAGAGCATGTTAGGGGTCACTGAGATGGGAACCCACAGAAGATTGCTGTGGGAAGAGGGGAAGTCTTGGAAGTCTGTGGAAGGTGTCACACGTCACTGCCCCACAGCTGTGTCCCCAGCAAATGACTGAATCTGACTGGGCCCCACTTCTTCTGTAGAACTGGGCCTTATGGCACTTTGTCCCCCAGGATTTGGTGAGGATAAACCAACACAATGAACAATAAGCACCTTGTCAGTTCTTGGAACAGAAGTGGCATCCAAGAGGACAGATCTCCCTAGAGCTGCTTAGTATGAAAGTTTATTGAGCACCTGCTCAGCTGGACACGTGGTTTTGAACATCAGAGACCAAGTGCCTGGCTTCAGGGAGCTGCCCTCAAACACTTGACTCAGAACCACTCTGGGCCAGTTACACCACCTTGCTGAGCCTTGTCTCTGGCTTTAAACCTCGGACAGTCCTCGTGTCTGGTAAATGTTGGGCTGTATAGACGCAATAGGGTGCAGGACTGACCCAGGAAGCTGTGGACCCAGCAAGTTCTAGGCTCCTGTTTGGCCCTAGCTCTCTTCCCTGTAGCACCACGACAGTGTAGTTGGGCCTCGGGTCTTACCTTTCTTCTCAGTGGTGATAACAGTGGCCTTCAGTGCCTCCCCCTAGCCTTGACTTCTCTTGGCCAACTGCCTGAAGATGCGTGTCAACAATGGGGCCAGCCCGGTGGCTGTGAACTGCCTCACCATGGTGCCCAACTCCACCTTGATGAAAATGTTGGGGCAGCTGCTGGCCAGGCAGTAGGCAATCTGGTACCCCATGGGCGGGACAGGAGGGCCATGCGTCAGTCATGTCACCCCCTCACGGACCTTGCATTCTGCCACCCTGCCACCACCACTCTGCCTTGTTTCCCTCATGTCCTTCCTCCTCTGCTGGCATCTCAGAGGAATGGCACAGTTGCAGAGATGGATGGATCCTCTGAGCACTGGGCCCCCATGATGGGTATTAAAGAGGACATGGCTTGCATGGAGCACTGGGTGTTAGTTATATGTAAACAGTGAATCATGGAACACTACATTAAAAAATAGTGATGTACCATGTGGTGAAAAAAATGATGGGAAATAGGCCCCAAGCAGATATTAATCAAAGAAAACAATAGGCCAAATCTGTTAATCTATGACCAAGGGTATGACATCTTTTTACACAAAGACAGACAATTAATAACAACAAAAGTGGTCACTTTTCTCAGAAATTATGATCATTTCACACTTAATGAGAGGGCTCCAAAGTACTTGACCCAGTGAGAGAGAACTGAGAGTTACAGACCCCTCAACAGTAATGGTAGGAGACTTCCATACTGGACTACTGACAGTGCAGAGACTGTTAGTTCTGGTTCTCCTCACATCAGCACCATGGAGTGAGCAGGGAAGGGACTGGGGGCCAGACTTGATGGTACGGTGCATGGAAAGTGGGAGAGATTAAATGATGTGCTCAGGGTCACAGCACTGATGAGAGCAGGCTCTGGGGTCGAGGATACAGATGGCTCCCTGGTCAACCAGATCATGCCCCACACGAAGAGCATGTTAGGGGTCCAAACCAAATCAAGCCATGCCCTCAGGCGCAAGTCCACATCCTCCTGCCCAACACTGTTACAAGGAGTCACTAGTGCCCCAAGGGCGTGCTAGCCCAAGAGAATGGCTCAAATCCTGAGCCATCTCCTGGCTCTACATTTCAGTCTCTGACACAATGTCTTTTCCCCAAATGCAGATCCCGATGGGTTGAGGGTATCCAAACTTGCCTCTATCTCCCCTTCACTTGCCTCTGCACCCCCAGAATTTGA
>JAQQSY010002607.1:0-13562 GCA_028646535.1 Procyon lotor
GCAATTTGCTCAAAGTAGCTAAATTTATACCTATTAACTAAAAGTCTGATTTAAACTTAAGTTGCCATAAGACAGTTTTAAATTCTATGCTGCCTTTTCCCGGTATTGGTCACAAAAATTTGAACCAAAGCATTTAGATTACTATTAACAAAAGACGCTAAAAGGAAACAGGAAGTAAGCTTGCTGAGTGAGAAGAAAAACTTTTACCACAAAGCATAAAATTCTTGGGAGGAAATGAATACTTAAGCATGTAAAGTAATTATAAAGAATAGGCACTGCTATTTCCCAAAAAAATATAAATCTCAGGGAAAAGTTTTAAAATAACCTGATAGAAACCATCATTATTAAATGACTATTTGTAACTTCTCCCGTCAATATTTAACTATATTACCTGCCTCCTTGAATTTTCTTCCTCATTGGTCCTTGTTCTATTTTCTGGAACAATGGACTTTAAAATTAAGTTACTCAATTGAATTTCTCAATTCACATCAAAAAATATAAACAGGACTTGCTTAGTTTTAACCTTTCTATAAAACTTTCAGGACCTGCTGCCAATTATAATCTAGCACAGAAATGCCACTTACTTTAGCACAAAGGTAATATACTAAATATATTCTGATATTTAGTACATCACTATTTCTTCTTTTTTACAAGAATATCATGATTTTTAGTTATTCTACTTCCTGAACTGGTTTGAAAAACTATGTCCAAACTACAAAACTTTATTTTTTTTTTAAAGATTTTATTATTTATTTGAGAGAGAGAGAGTGAGAGAGTGAGAGAGATCACAAGCAGGGGGTAAGGGTAGAGGGACAAGCAGACTCCCTGATGAGCAGGGAGTCTGATGTGGGACTTGCCCCAGGACTCTGGGATCATGACCTGAGCTGAAGGCAGATGCTTAACTGACTGAGCCACCCAGGTGCCCTCAAAATACAAAGCTTTAAAAGAAAGAAAAAAAAGTCCAGTTCCTCTTACATGGGAATTTTCCAAACTTTAAATATTATTCCTGAAAGGGATCCAAGAATTCATCCAGTCTAAATGATGAGGGACAGACGCAGGAAAATGTTCACCTTTAGCCCAGAAGGCTGACCAATAGCCTGCATAGTTTCAATAAGGTTGCTACATTTCAATAAGGTTCCTAGAGTATTCTTCAAGGGTCTCATGGTTGCCTGTAAATCTCACCGATAATTAATATCAAACTGAATGATAAGCACCAGAGAAATATTATGAAAGTAGTTTTACGAGTAGAAATTCAAAGACATCTAATGACTTAATACTCCCTGCATATCCCCTCCCCCTTGAGCACTAAGCACATAACCACCTGTTTCATACAACAAGTTAAGCTCTTTTTGCCCATGGGTCCTGTCCCCATTCTAATTAAATAAAACAAGCTGCACCACGGAACATCTCAAGATTTCTTCATTATCACAGTCAACGATCCCACAACATAATCATCTTTATTCCACAGATGAAGAAACTCAGATCCACAGAGTGACTTATCTCCAATTAATATTCTCTTCAAAAAATAAAAATTTATCTTCTTCAGGCAAAACATTTCCAATCTTTTCAACAATTCCTTAAATGATATAGCGTCTAGATCCTGAAAACTGTAGTTGTCCTTTTTCAAGACACGCTCTAGTTTGCCAGTGGCCCCTCTTAGAATGTGGTGCTCAGACAAAATTATTAGATGGGATTTTAATAGAGCAGAGTATAATGGAATGATTAACAACTGCATTCCTCAGCCAGGCTGCAGTTAGACTCCTTTAAGACTGGGCAGGTAGCCTAAGCCACCTCAATTCAGAAATAGTGCCATTTAGTAAAGCTGTTGATATATACATTCTAGAAATTAAGTTCTAGTCTGACTGCTCAGCTGATCAAGTCATGTTATTTTTGCCTATCTCGATTAGCACACTCATGTTTCTCATAAACAGTTTGCTTACTCCTTGATCCTTAACCTCCACCCCATACTTATACTTATTTTTTTTTAAAGTCGGCTCCACAACTAGCATGGAGCCCAATGTGAGGCTCAAACTCATGACTCTGAGATCAAGACCTGAGCCGAGATCAAGGGTAAGACAACTGACTGAGCCACCCAGGTGCCCCACCTCATACTTAAAGCAAAATCTAACAGGTTTCTGTTAAAACTGATGCTTAGAAGCCTAGTTAATTCTTAAGAGTGTGAGCAACTAGCAGTTCTCTGCAACTTGCACGTGATCTGCTAGGGAAACTTCTATCTTTAGGAAAATACCTATCCTCATTAGTCCTGCAAGATATTCTCTGAAAGCACCGCAATTATGGAAAATATCAAGACGGTAATATGACGAATATTAAAAATAAGGAGGAAAATAGTATGCAGGGAGACAATGAAAGGTACATGGGTATCACAGTCCTTTCCCCACCAAAAGAAAGGGTGGAAAAAACAGGAGTTGAACTATAAGAGATCAGTCTAGGGGCGCCTGGGTGGCTCAGTGGGTTAAAGCCTCTGCCTTCAGCTCAGGACATGGTCTCAGGGTCCTGGGTCGAGCCCCACATCAGGCTCTCTGCTCAGCAGAAAGCCTGCTTCCCCCCCGCTCTGCCTGCCTCTCTGCCTACTTGTGATCTCTCTCTCTCTCTCTCTCTCTCTGTGTCAAATAAATAAGGAAAGGAAGCAGGGTTTTGTACCAAAAGTATTAACAACCTAAGCTGCAAAGAAACTATTTCCAGGGTACTTTATTTTTATGTTTTGCTATTTGTCTTAACTTCCCAATTTCAAAGGCTCCTGAGGTATAAAGAAACTAAATTTAAAGTTATCTAATCAAGAGGTTCCAAATGCCAGTCCAAGAGAACAGGTTAGCTGCATCACTTAGGGAAGGGAATTTTTGAAAAAAGTTATCTTTAAAAAAAAAGAAAAAAGTTATCTTTCCACTCAATTTCCAAAACCTCACCTCCTCCTCCCACCCCAAAACACACAAAATCAGGATTTGATAGGCCCAAATTCCTCTGCAGGGCACTATGACATACAAGTTCAGGAAGCTGATTATTTCACCCATGTTTGACTATCTCCTGTAACAGGAAACTTACTACTTCCAAAATAGTATGTTCTAGTCACTAAAGGAGGTGGGAGAGGGAAGAGCAATTTTAGAGTCATGTGGGTCTGAATGCCAGCTTTTCTTCTTAAGAATAGTTCTATGGCCTTTTTCTTAACCTCTAGTGTAGTATTATAGAAATTTTCAGACATACAAAAGTAGAATATAATGAACACCCACATATCCATCACCAGCTTGAATAATTATCAACATATCGCCAATCTTGTTGCATCTATAAGCACCCTATTTCCAGCTCCTCCTTCTATGAAAACTATGATTTATTATATTTCATTTGCAAATTCTTCAGTATACATCTCTAAAACATAAGAGCACATTTAACTGCAATATCATTATTACATGAAAAAATTAATAATTCTTTAACTTCTTTACATTTCAATTGTAAAGTAGGTATGTCTATTTTTTTTGCTGTTGCTCTGTCCTCATAGGATTCTTAGGAACTCTCTACTATCTCTGTGACTATTAAAAAAAAAAAAAAGCAGTTTGCACATCCACACACAGATAAAAACAATGTAGCTCTTAGGTTCTGAATTCTGATCTTGGATCACTGGACAGTACTTAATTCCAGTGATCCAGGAACTTTGAGTTGATAACCATAATTCATCTAGAATGGTAATCTCAGCTCACCTGGAATAATGGTGGATAGATTCCCTTAGTGGATAGATGACTTTCCAATCCTGAGAAAGTCAGAATTTGAGACAGATAATGAAATAAACCAGTCATTTATAAATATTTTAAATTCAAGATAATTATGTATTGTGGTCACAATGCATATATTGTAGAGATGTGACTACATACATACAAAGATGTGATGCAAGGAGCAGGATTATTTGAAAGTGACCTGGATGCTCATTCTGAATTGCATGGACAATCAGGGGCTCTCTATCTTCTACCAGTGGGAGGACTAAGCCTACACTTAGTTCCCTACAAGACTAGGAGCTTCCTTTTCTCTAATAGCAGAGACTGCAACTTTCCATAGTTCCTGAGATCTCTAAGTTCTAGACAATTGCCCTTCCCCAACAATTCCTGAAAACAGTTGAAATCCCTAATCCCTCATGCTGTCATGCTTCACCCATAAAAAGGAGACCTACACTTGAGGAGGGATCTCTCCATGAGAACACTGACCCAAATGTGAATCCAGCAGTGACCTGACCTGAGTAGGATGGGCTGTTTTAACCATTTAAAAATGTACAATTCACCGGCTTTCAGTACATTCACAATGTTGTGTGGTCATTACCACTATGGTAAGAACACTGAAATGGTCTAATTCTAGAACATTTTCATCACCCCCAAAAAACCCCTGTACTCATTAAGCAATCATCTTTATTCCCACCTTCCCCCACCCCTGGAAAACAGTGATCTGCTTCCTTTCTCTATGGATTTGCCTTTTCTGGACATATGATATAAAATGAATCATACAATACATAGTCTTTTGTATCTGGCTTCTTTCATTTATAATGTTTTTAAGGTTCATCTTATTACATGTATCAGGACTTCACTCTTTTTTTATAGGCAATATTCCAGTGTATGAACATAACACTTTGGTTTACCCATTCATCAGTTAATAAGGACATTTGGGTTGTTTCCACTTTGGGACTATTACGAATAAAGTTGCTACAAACAATCCCAATTTTAGAAGCAAATGACTTAAATAGACATTTCTCTAAAAAAAGATATACCAATGGCCAATTAAGCACATGAAAAGATACTCAACATATTAATCATCAGGAAATGTAAATCAAAACCACAATGATATGCTTCATATACACCAAGAGGGCTATAATCCAAAAAATGGAAAATAACAAGTGTTGGCAAGGATGTGAAGAAACCACAACTCTCATACATTGCTGGTGGGATGTAAAATGGTGCAACCACTATGGAAAGCAGTTTGGTAATGCCTCAAAAAGCTAAACAGAATTACCAGCAATTCCTCTTCTAGGTATATTCCCCCTTTGCCCCTGCTTTTTTTTTTTTGGATAACTCATGGCTTAAAGTTTCCCCTTTTCCTTTTAAATACTTCAGAAAAAAAACCAGAAAACTGTTATTTTGTAAATACAAAAACCATGACAAGATGATAGAGATATTAAAAGAAAATAATTTGACACTATATTTAGGATTCCAAATTAAAATGTATAATTAACTTGTGATTTTTGAAAGTATTAAGAGATTATATGACTAAATTTGTAAATAATGAAAAGCTTAAAAGAACTTAACATATTCTTACTGTGAGCTGTAGTCAAAATTCATTTATAAAACATTGTATCAGTTAAGATTTTCTTCTTTTCTGATAACATCCTCACTTTTTTTCCTAAGCCTCCTTACTACCTGCTTTTCTCTCCAAAATGGCTTTTCAAAGTCACAATTCAAGATACACTCATCCAAAATCATGTAAAATTTGACTATTCGTGGGTGGGGGGATGGGGTAACTGGGTAATGGGCATTACGGAGGGCACGTGATGTGATGAGCACTGGGTGTTACGTGCAACTGATAAATTATTGAACACTACATCTGAAACTAACGGTGTACTATGTGTTGGCTAATTGAATTAAAAAATTTTTTTTAAGATTTTTATCCATTTATTCAACAGAAAGAGAGTGAGCACAGATGAAGAGGGAGCAGGCTCCCCACTGAGCAAGAAGCTCAATGTGGGGCTCCATCCTACGACCCCAGGATCATGACCCGAGTCAAAGGCAGACGCTCAACCGACTGAGCCACTCAGGCACCCCTAACTGAATTTAAATTAAAAAAAAAAAAAATTTTTTTGCAGGACGCCTGGGTGGCTCAGTCAGTTAAACGTCTCCCTTCGACTCAGGTCATGATCCCTGGGTCCTGGGATCAGGTCTCACATCAAGATCCCTGCTCAGCTGGGAGTCTCCTTCTCCCTCTGCCTGCTGCTCTCCCTGTCTCTCTCTCTCTTTCTTCTCCCTCTCTCTCTCTGACAAATAAATAAAATAATAAAATCTTCAAAAAAAATTCACTTCTCCTTCCCTAAAGGCTAGTTGATTACCAGTGCCTAAAGAGTAATGAAGTGCTGATCTAATTAGTTGAATGCTATAATTCACATTAAGGGGAGAATGAGGCTTAAACATTCCCAAGATCCAGAGATACTTATAAGAACAAAATAGAAATCTGTAATGATATATTATATTTCAAAAGGACAAGTCTAAACCCTGCCTCTCTTCTGAGGTAAGAAGACATCCTTTCCCAGCCACCCTTAACTAATTTTTATAGATAGTAAGATGAGGGGCGCCTGGGTGGCTCAGTGGGTTAAAGCCTCTGTCTTTGGCTCAGGTCATGATCTCAGAGTCCTGTGATTGAGCCCCGCATTGGGCTCTGCTCAGCAGGAAGCCTGCTTACCCCTCTCCCTCTGCCTGCCTCTCTGCCTACTTGTGATCTCTTTCTAGTCAAATAGATAAAATCTTAAAAAAAAAAAAGATAGTAAGATGATATGAACTCAGTAACTACACCACATAGGCTATAGTTCCCTTCTTGACTTTTATCAATATAGGTATTTAAAGAGAATCCTTCAATGGCTTTTATTTCCCTCCCTCCCATTCTTCCATTCATTCATTCATGGTTAAAATCAACACAATATATGTGAAAATTTCCATAATGGGGTTAAAACCCAAAATTCCTTGTTGACCCTGAAAAATTAAAGAGATAAGAGAAAGTAGGACCATATGTAATGAGGGGACAGGGAGAAACAGATAAAAATTATCTTAAAAGCTTATCAGTAATAGCCAGATCCTTGACTAGGTTTTTAAGTTTATAATCCTATTAAAAAACATTAATAGCAACTAATTATTCAATTGACCTAAACAAATTTAATACTTTCCCACACAATCTAAGGTTCACAGCACATTTAAGAACACAGAAAAAAACATTTTGAATCTGGTTTACAAAGAAAACTAGATTCAAAATGAAAATTAGTTCTTTTACTTAATAAATTATATACTTAAACATGAATTCTGTGTTATACTGTACGTTTGAGAAGTTAGTAAGAAAAGACTGTACCTGAGATACTTGGCTCTGGACTTTTGTAAACTGAGTTGTTCGAATATTTAAAGACTGGCTTCTTGTTACCGTTGCCCCAGAAGGAGATTTTCCATTCACCTTTCTTTCAGGGTGACCACTTGCTGGTGATCGTTCTTCAAGAAGAACAGCATCCCAAGGATCCTCTGCTAGTAAACCTGGAATATTTTTCTCTTCTTCGTGGTCTAATACTTCAGCATTGTCCACCTTAGGTTTACTTAGGGGATCCAAGTCTAACCAGTCGAATTTACTTATATCTTCGGACTTTGGAGATACCTGTATATTGTTGACTGTTGCTTTCGAATTTGTGATCTCCAAATCAGTCCTTGCTTTTCCATTTTTTAAAAATTCTGATGTACTAGCTATTTTGTCAAACAGCTTTGCCATGTCAGGACTGACCACTGGACGATAGATAGGTAAGCTTCCTTGCGGATGAAAGGGTGTGGCAGGTGTCAAAGGGTATGAAAAATACGGAGACTGTCCTGGAAAAGTTAAATATATAGGTTCTGTGGATGGAAAAGTAGGCATTCTTGGATTGAAGCCATTTTGGAATACAGTCTGTTTACTGCTATAAGTTGACTGATAAATAGAAGGTAAAGTGTAAGTGGAAGGCCCAGATAATCCAGGTGGCCACTGTCCTCTCTGAATAGTAGGTCTAAGATAGACCTGTGTTGAAAATGAAGGGCTCAGAACAGGAGTAACTGGCAAGACAGGTGTTTTCCTAGTCTCGAAACTGTCATCCAGTAATAGTTTCTCAAGTTCAGCTTGGGTGAGCTTTTCTACATCAATATCTACTGCTCTTTTTTGGGTATCAGATTCAGGAAACACCATGAGATCATAATCCTGTTTGTTATAAACTTGTGCTTTTTGTCTGCTGTTGCTTGACAACTCAAAGCCTCTTTGATTATCAGTCCCTCGTCTATCCTTTTGCAGTTTTGCTAAAGCCTCTGCTTCCATCTGTAATGCTTCTTCTTTGTCCACTTCTTTTGTTCTTGTTGGTTCCAGATGTGATGAACATTGCTTAAATCCATTATTGCTGGATATCTGAGCCATGTCCACTTAAAAGACCAAACCTTCCCTAACCTATTTTTTCTTGTAGCTTCCAAGATAGCAAGACCTATACATAAAAATAAACATAACACTCAATTAGATTTTTTAAAACACAAATAGATTATTTTGTTTGTAACCTACCTCATGTGATTTAGGATTTAAAGCCACTTACACACAAACAACCAAATCAAATCAAATAAAATGAACAGTTGTGGGAAATCTGGGTGAAGAAACATTTTAAAACATACACTGCTGGGTTAAAGGATATGTTTAGACATATATGACTTTACCTCATTCCCTGACCTAATTAACAGGAAAGCTAGCACTGTAAATGAACTTAAGAACCTTTCATTTCAGGTGTCACAGTGGCTGCTGTTAACCAATGGCACTTTTGGCAGGACTGCACAAAACAGCTTAAGTGCTAGTCACATATTGTCAAGAGTTTGAACAGGGTTTACTGTTATGCAAAGAGCAAGTCAAAATGGTTTCAATCTTTTGCTATTTGTTAAATTACTCATAACCCAATTAACAAAAGTACTCAACATCTAATCAGTGAAATCAAGGATTATCAAAACATCATATGAAAATTAAGGGTTTATAATATTCTTCAACTATTAATGTATAATGTAACATACATTAGAAAAGTAAAAGTATTAAAGCTACAAGAAGTTGCAATACTCCACTCAAAGGTTAAATTATAGCTGAATTTGTCACCGTTTTGACCACACTTATGGTAGATTATCTGAAGTTAAATCATTATAGTACTGAGGTATCTGGCTGGCTCAATTGGTGGAATATGCAACTCTTGATCTCAGGGTTATGAGTTTGAGCCCCATACTGGGCAAAGAGTTTAAGAAAATAGTTATTATATTAAAATTTCTCCTTTTTAAATCGCTAAAATGTTTATTCATAAGCTACAAGAAATGGTTTATTAAACTTTCTCATAGATTAGTTCATAAAAATTTGTAGTCTTCTATTTAAAATAAACACAGTTCAGATCAAAATTACCCTATGAAGCAAGATGACCAATTAAAGGGTTACTTAGCTACTGTGTAATAAGGCACATTTCTTGTTTTTTCGTTGTTTTTTTCTTTTAAAGATTTTATTTATTTTTACAGAGAGAGATATCACAAGTAGGCAGAGAGGGAAGCAGGCTCCACACTGAGCAGAGAGCCTGATGCGGGGCTCTATCCCAGGACTCTGAGATCAAGGTCACAACTTGAGCCAAAGGCAGAGGCTTTAACCCACTGAGCCACCCAGGCGCCCCTGCTTTTCTAATCAATATGATTCAGGGGTTAATTATGGGTCTGGAGTTACATCATTTTGATTTATGAAGCTGTAAGAACTTGGGCAAGTGAAAACTTTCCCACACGCCTTAGTTTTCTAACTTTTAAAATGGAAAAGTATCTATCTCCTAAATTAGAAGGATTAAATGAAACAATGCAACTAAAAAGTGCTTATCAGGGGCACCTGGGTGGCTCAGTGGGTTAAGCCTCTGCCTTCGGCTCAGGTCATGATCTCAGGGTCCTGGGATCGAGCCCCGCATCGGGTTCTCTGCTCAGCAGGGAGCCTGCTTCTCCCCCTCTCTTTGCCTGCCTCTCTACTTACTTGTGATCTCTCTTCTCTGTCAAATAAATAAATAAAATTTAAAAAATAAATAAAAAGTGCTTATCATTGGCCTTGAGCATAAGCAGCATTAAATAAGTCACATCTATTACTAATCTAAACCGATTTGAGATGCACCTAGTTTGAACACCTAGAAATCAAGGGAGCTCCTACTTATATCCTTTTTCTAGCACAGTGCTTGTCTATAGTATATACGAAATAAAAGTTTAATGATAGGAGGTAAGGAAACAAAGTGAATTCAAATTAATGTAACACAAATGAAAATCCTAAGTGCTGAGGTAATACTAAATGAGAAAATTACTCATGATGAGGACATAAAGAGATATTCAAGGAAGACATCCTTTGCAATTCTCTTATACAATGTTTATACAATTATTTTATACAAATTATTTTATACAATAGTTGAATTTTTGAGGCATTTCACTGAAAGGCTTTTCCATATTTTCCCTGCAGTGGCAGACTGCAAAACTAGGTACAATGTACACTTAAATTTGTATACTTCATTGTATGCAAACACCTCATCTCAAGAAAAAACTGTAAACAGATACTGACTTTTACTAAATATATATAAACTACTTAGAGGAAAATACTGGTATCTACTATTTACTCTGAAATTCAACAAATATAATTAGCTGAGAGAGGGATAGATAGATAAATATGTGCTAAAGCAAGTACAAGAAAATATTAATAGAACAATCTAGTTGGTAAGCATATGGGTATTCACTTTGAAATCCTTTCAGCTTGGCTGCATGACTGAAAATTTTCACCAAATGTCGGAAGAGGAAGAAGAGGTACAAATTCCTCCCACTCTAGCACACACTTCCCCTTTATAAAGTTAACTTTACTTTTCCTCCCATAAAGGGTGGGGTCTATTTCTCTACTTGATCTGAGATGGCTCTGTGACTTCCTTTGACCCATACAATATGAAAGTGACACTGTGGGAGTTCCAAGTTCATGAGAGCCTGACTGCTTCATCTCTTCCTTTTTGGAGTGCAGCCACTGCCATGGGAATGCTCACAGAGGATGAGAGAGCACTAGGAGAAAAAGGTCCAGCCAACAGTCATCACCAACCACCAAATATGAGTGAAGCCACCACCTTAGACCATTTATCCACGGTCCAAATGACCACACCCACATTAGTGACCTGAGGCAAGACTAGCAGAAGAAACTACCTAGCCTGAGTTCAAGCCAAATTGCTAACCCACAAAATCATTTTGGAATGGTTTGTTACACAGCAATAGATAACTGATCAACCTTTTCTTCTTCTTTTCACAAAGCAAAACTGAAGCCACTTATCAATTTAACAGCAAATTTTTGTCTTAACTTCCACAGCCACCACTACCACCTTCCTTCAAGTGTCCTCAGAAAATGAACAGTTCCCTTTTCCTTCCTAAATCTGTCCCCTTCTACTTTATATCCTTAATCCCACTGAATTCCCCTAATCAGTGATTGCCTCCTCTGCATTATTTTCTCTTACTTGCTTCTGCTCCTCTGCCATAAAAAGGCTCAAATTTTCTACACACTGAGGTGGAAAAAAAATCTTAACATCCCTCTTTAGACTTCAGTAGCTTCCATTTTAATATTCTCCTTTCACTGCCAAAATTCTCAAATGAGTGACCTAGAAAGTCCTTTCTTTACTCATTCTGCCTTGGAAAAATTATAATTGTCCTTCAGGGCCCAATGCAAATACAGACACCTGAAGTTTTTCTTAAGCAGTTTCTATTAGAATCTTTTCAGTTCATATAAAACTTTTATCTTGGGGCGCCTGGGTGGCTCAGTCGTTAAGCGTCTGCCTTCGGCTCAGGTCATGATCCCAGGGTCCTGGGATCGAGCCCCGCATCGGGCTCCCTGCTCGGCGGGAAGCCTGCTTCTCCCGCTACCATTCCCTCTGCTTGTGTTCCCTCTCTCGCTGTGTTTCTCTCTGTCAAATAAATAAAATCTTTAAAAAAAAAACCAAACATTTATCTTAATTTTCATAGACTTTATGCTGTTTTGGCTTCATCGATATCCTTTCTTGTGATAGTAGGATCTGTAACTTGCTTTTTACAATCTTGTCATTTCTCTTTTGTGTGATAGTAGGATCTGTAACTTCCTTTTTGCAATCTTGTCATTTCTCTTTTGTTCCATCTAGTTCAAATAGGGCTGGAACATCCTTACTCCCAACCTTCCCACCCCCAACCACATCAGAGGATCCAAGTCTGGCCAATTAAAGTTAATCCCAAGACTTCTGAAACTACCTGGAAAGGAAGCCTATCATTTTAGCTGCTAAACTTATGAGATAAAAGTCTGGCATTGCTGTGGCCATCTTTGCCACCACTCACTGAAGGAGATACTGCCTGAGAGCAGATTCAAACCAGAAGAAAGCAGAGCTACGATAAAATGGAATAGATTCTGGATATTACATTAACTGTCAGGATCCAACCTATGTCCAATGCCAGTCTTTTCATTTATGTAAGCCAATTCCTCTCTCTGCTTAAGCTGGTTTAAAATTACTTTCTCCCATAATAACTAAAAACCTCTTTACACAGAATCTGTAACCTGTATGTCTACCCAATAGACTAGCATAAGCTTAAGTGCAGAGACCTACTTTGTTTCTCTCTTTCCTATATTTAAAAGCACCCGGCTTAATAAATATGGAACTTAATTTAATGAACATGTGTTTTAAAGAAGGGAATAAGAGCTATTAGACAGCTTTGAAGAAAAGATTTCAAATGGCACATGACTGGAGTATATAATGGGAGAAATTAAGTTTAACTGCCTGTTTGTGAACACCACAACATGGTCTATTTTTCACAAAATCAGATGGATTAGAACAAAACAACATTTTGCAAAGGGAAGATACTGAACTGCAATTAATCGTCCACAAGCATACTGGCAATTTATTTAACCATTTTCCTGGCTACCATATTTGGTAACAATACAACATTGTTCTGAAAGAGGGAATCTGGATTATTTAAGTGAGTTTGAGATAGTTTACTCATTAGAGAGCACACTTATCCCAAATATTTCAAATTAACGTTACCTCTTATTTACTGACAAAGGTATAAAATAATTTGAAAAATATTTTAACAGTATATGTGGCATTTTTTCACATCATCAATTTATTTGCTTGCTCTATCCCCAGTATCAACCCCAAGCAGTATACGCTAAAATAAATTCAACTCTAAGTAGTAAGTAAGCTGTTAACAGCTGAATTACCATATTGTAGCTTTCCAATAGATTATCATGCATATATACTCAAAAGGTAATAAAGGACTTAAAAGGCTGTCCAAAAGTAACCCAGTACACTTCAGCTATTTTTTCTGAGGCTGCTAAACGGACATGCTCCATTAATTTTTTAAAATAAAACATCATTTGATGACAAACATTTAGCAGGAAACAATTTTGCACATGCTAATTCAAAATGCAAACTTCAATGCTAATGTTCTCCTAATTCAAACTGAAAAGACAATATAACTAGTTTTTGAATGATGATTGTATGCTGTCTGCCAAAATTTCCCAACACAGAGTAACCCAGTGATGATCACAAGGCTGGAGCTACTTTAAATTCTTCAAAAGAGGGCAATTAAACTATTCAGTTAAACTTCGGGATACCATTTGTAGATCCAAAAGAATTAAAAGCTCTTGGCTTCTTCTGTGGTAGATATTCATTTAAATTTTAAATTTAAATCTCAGGAAAAAAAACAAAAACAGAAACAAAAACCCAGCCAGTCGTGCTACCCATCTAAATACTTTGTGATCTTAAAATTCAAGATAAGTTAAAAAAAAAA
>JAQQSY010002608.1:0-13562 GCA_028646535.1 Procyon lotor
TGCTAGGGATGGAGGGGAGGGAAGGGACAGGAGTCCTGCTGGGGATGGAGGGGAGGGAAGGGACAGGAGTCCTGCTGGGGATGGAGGGGAGGGGAGGGACAGGAGTCCTGCTGGGGATGGAGGGGAGGGGAGGGGAGGGACAGGAGTCCTGCTGGGGATGGAGGGGAGGGGAGGGGAGGGAGAGGATTCCTGCTGGGAGCCGGGGTCCTACTGAGGTGCAGAGGCCTGGGGCTGGGGGAGTGGTTAGCGGGGAGGCAGGGGCAGCAGGAGGGAGAGGTATCCCCCGGGTGAAGATGCTTCCCAGTTAGCGTGGGCTCACAGCCTGGGGAGTACACTGTTGTTACACTATGTGAAGTGTATCTCAGTAAAAAGGTTGACTTGGGCCAGAGTCATCAAAGAATGCTGAAAGGAGGAAGTAAAGGTAGGATGTGGACTGTAAAATTTAGGTAGTCTGAAAATAACTCCCCACCAATCACCTGTTAATTCCAAAGATAAATAAGTTTGCAGCAGAGAAGTTTGGTGGACAACTACGTGATCAGATCATTAACACCGATATCAGGCATTTTGAGAGGCGTGAGCATCATGTACCTTCTGGTAGGATAGCCTCAAAAGCATGTGACACAAGATAGTACTCCTGGAAAAAAGAAGAAAAAAGCAAGCAGAACCTTTATTTGAGGCAGGCAAATCTGGTTAATTGTTCCATGCTCTCCAAAAACATTACTGTCATGAAAGACAAAGACTAAGGATTTGTGCCAGATGGAAAGAGACTAAGGAGGTAAGATAACTACGTTCCTGGGTGATCTTGAATTGGATCCCAGATTAGGAAAAATAGCTAAAAAGAACATTGTGACAATAGGCAAAATTTGAATATGGATTATATACTAGATAGCATTGTAATCACTATATCTTTTTGATTTGGATAATTTTATTGTGCTCTTGGAAGAGAATGTCCTTAATCTCAGGAAATGCACATTGAAGTATTTAGAGGAAATGGGGCAGATCTCAATTTGATCTCAAATAGTTCAATAGAGGATGAGATTAATAAAGCAAATATAAATGTTAGGGAATGGTGAATTTGGATGAAGAGTATACAAGAGTTCCTTGTATTATCTTGCAGTTATTTCAAAATAAAAACTTTTTAAAGGTCGTGCTTGTTAAAATTAGTAAAGGGAAACCTCACCAGAGGGGACTCTGGATGCAGAAGGGGAGGGGGAGGGGCGCCTGGGTGGCTCTTCGGCTCAGGGGCTCAGGTCCTGATCTCAGGGTCCTGGGATTGAGCCCCGCATCGGGCTCTCTGCTCAGTGGGGAGCCTGCTTCCCCCTCTCTCTGCCTGCCTCTCTGCCTGCTTGTGATCTCTCTCTCTGTCAAATAAGTAAAATCTTAAAAAAAAAATTTTTTTTTAAAGAGAATTGGCACAGTTTCCCCATTCACAGGCCCTTAAACAACTGGTCATTTCATCTGTCCTGTTGCACACTGTGAAACCCTTTGAAGTTATTTCTTTAGTCTCCACCCCTCCCCATGTGGAGCATTCCATAAATGCTTTATGCCTGAATGTTTCTTTCTTTTTTTTTTTTTTTAATTTGACTAAGAGAAACACAGCGAGAGAGGGAGCACAAGCAGAGGGAATGGTAGCGGGAGAAGCAGGCTTCCTGCCGAGAGCAGGGAGCCCGATGCGGGGCTCGATGCGGGGCTCGATGCGGGGCTCGATCCCAGGCCCCTGGGATCTGACCTGGGCCGAAGGCAGCCGCTTAACAACTGAGCCACCCAGACGCCCCACTTTATGCCTGAATGTTTCTGATACACTTGCAAATTAATGAAATGTTTGTTTCGGTGCCACTAATAGATTGTAAGTTCACTTTTTTACTAAGGTATTGCTCTCTATAAAGCCTACTACAGTTTCATCTGAAATGAAACCTCATTTTATTCAAGTTTCATGGCTTTTTTTTTTTAAGATTGATTTAAGTATTTGAGAGACAGTGTGCTTGCACACAAGCCAGGGGTGGGGGGTGGCAGAGGGAAAGAATCTTCAAGCCGACTCCCCACTGACCATGGAGCCCATACCAGGCCTTGATCCCACCCTGAGATCACACCAGCACTCAACCGACTGAGCCACCCAGGCACCCCCAAGTTTGTTACTTTCTTAACAGTCAATATTGAAATCAGACTTCTATAAATGGAACCATGCTTTAAATACATTGTAGCTAGTCTCATAAAGGGAAGCCATAGCAAATCTTCAAAAACGTGAATAATCACTTCCTAACTTAATTTGTTCCTTTTTTTTTTTTAAGATTTTATTTATTTATTTGACAGAGAGAGATCACAAGCAGGCAGAGAGGCAGGCAGAGGGAGAGGGGGATCATCCCCGCAGGCTTCCTGCTGAGCAGAGAGCCCCATGTGGGGCTCGATCCCAGGACCCTGAGACCTGTGACCGAAGGCAGAGGCTCTAACCCACTGAGCCCCCCAGGGGCCCCAGTTTGTTCTATAAATCCACTAGTTACATCCAGTTTTGTTTTGCTTGAAATGGGTGTGTGAAAAGCCTTCCTACTCCCTTCTCGCTCCATCTGTGGTCAGCTAGTTAACCTAGGGCAGGCCGACCACAGCTCTACACAAGAGAATACAACTTTGGAAACAATTTAAGACATTTCTTGCCTGTAAGCTCGTTCGGACTATTCTGTTTACAGATATTGGACTGGGTGTTCTTATGTTCCCTATACTTTTTTTTTAATACAGGAAATTTCAAAGTATATAGTTTCTTTGTTTCAATTATTGAAATCAATGCTTGTTTTGAAGATGTTTTCCATCAAAACAGATACTTGTAACTAAAATGAATATTTAAACTTTCAGGAGTTCTGGGTTCTAAATGAGGCTTTAGGAGCGCCTGGGGGGCTCAGTCGTTAAGCGTCTGCCTTCGGCTCAGGTCATGATCCCAGGGTCCTGGGATCGAGCCCCGCATCGGGCTCCCTGCTCGGCAGGAAGCCTGCTTCTCCCGCTACCATTCCCTCTGCTTGTGTTCCCTCTCTCGCTGTGTTTCTCTCTGTGAAATAAATAAAATGTTTAAAAAAAAAAAAGATTTGTATTTATTTATTTGTCAGAGAGAGAGAAAGAGCTAGTGAGCACAAGCAGGGAGAACAGCAGGCAGAGGGGGAAGCAGGCTCCCTGCTGAGCTGGGAGCCCGATGCGGGGCTCGATCCTAGGACCCTGGGATCATGACTGAGTCGAAGGCAGCCGCTTAACCGACTGAGCCCCGCAGGTGCCCCTCCACATCAGTTTTGATTTCCATTTCCCAGGTTATTAGTGATGTTGAGCATCTTCTCACGTGTTTGTTGTTCATCTGTGTCATCTCTTAAAAAAGGTCTGTTCAAGTCCTTTGCTCAGCTTTTTTTTTTAAGATTTTATTTATTTATTTGAGAGGGAGAGAGAATCTCAAGCAGACTGAGCACAGAGCCCAAGGCGGGGCTCGATCCTTCAATAGCCAGATCTCAGCCTGAGCTGAAGCCAAGAGTCAGACATTCAACCGACTGAGTGTCCCCACGAGCCCCTGCCCAGTTTTTAACTGGGATATTTGTTTGTTGTTGCTCAGTTGTCTGACTTCTTCATATATTCTGAATATTAACCCCTTATCAGATACATGATTTGCAAATAATTTCTCCCATTCTACAGCTCACCTTTATGTTTTGCTGATTGTGCCCTTAGATGCACAGAAGTTTTCAAGTGTGATGTCCCATTGGTCTCTTTTGTCTTTTGTCGCCTGTGCTCTGGTGTCATATGCAAGAAATTGTTCCCAGATCCAGCGTCATGAAAGCTTTTTCTAGTAGTTTTTTTTTTAAAGATTTTATTTATTTATTTGACAGAGAGAGATCACAAGTAGGCAGAGAGGCAGGCAGAGGGAGAAGCAGGCTCCCTGCTGAGCAGAGAGCCCGATGTGGGGCTCGATCCTAGGACCCTGAGACCATGATCTGAGCCAAAGGCAGAGGTTTTAACCCACTGAACCACCCAGGCACCTCAACAATATTTTGATCAATATTGTTTTGTAACAAATTTTCAAATCGAGAAGGGTGAGGCCTCCAACTTCATTCTTTAAAAATATCTTTTTTAAGACCCATCCCGTGACCAGATGAGAAGTTCTGTGTCATGGCCAGTGCCTGAAATGCTATCATTAGATGCTTTCTTTTTAGTTTAAAGCTTTTACTCTATGGAAAGATAGCCCGCTAACCTTCAATTCAGCAAATGTTGATTGGTTGCTAACCGGATAGGGTGCTGGGAAGACACCAGGATAAACGGTGTTTCCCACCAGCAAGTGGATGGGGGCCGATGATCCACCCTCCGCCGAGCCCCTGCCGGGCCCTCCAACAAGGCTGGGCCTCAGCCCTGAGGGAGCCTCTCCCGTGGGCGCTGTGGCTGCTCCCCCCGTGTGTCATACCTGCGCAGGAGTCCTCTTTCCTGCTTAGAGGCCGTTTCGCACAGACACGCCCCTCCGTGGAATGGTATTAAACTCTCCCTGTTCAATAACTGTATGGTTTCTCTCTTTATTGGACTCGGGCTGATACAGTAGCAAAGTCCTGTTTTTACAGTGAAAATCTTTGAAGAACCCTAATACAGACCTTTTCTGGTAAAGCCAGGCGGGCGATCCAAGACTCGCCCATTCGCTCTCCCTCTTGTTCCCCGAGGCAGCTTCTCGAAAACTGACAGTCTGCAAACACTTAACAGCCTTTGCTGTGGGCAGTTGGAGGGATTTGGAGGTAGGGGAGTGACAGGGTCGGTTGTGTGTTCGGGGGACAAATAACGTGCCGGCTGGAAGGCGGAGAGTTGGTGCGGAGGGCAGCCAGTTAGGAGGATGGTCAAGGGCAAAAAAGACTTTGGATTTGGATTAGAGCAGGGACTTTTAGAGTGGAAAAGGAATGCATGCAGGGTTAAAAGTTGTTACAATGGGCAGGTCTGGAACTAACGGTGCTTAATGACCGGGCGCTGGAAATACGGGGACACTGCCCTACAAATTCAGCATTAGGGTTGTTGTAGGAAAGTGTTGGGGTCCAGAACCATCAGCCAAGAAGTAATTCCTGAGATGTCTTTGGTGCAAAAAGATCTTACTAAAGCACAGGGATGGGAGCCTTGGGCAGAAAGAGCTACTTTGTGGTTCTATGATGTATGTGGCTGATTCTATATTTTCAAGCTGGGAGAGGGCAGGTCTCTAAGGAATCTGGAAGCAAGGTTTCCAGGACCTTGTCGGGCTAGCGGTAAGGAATTTTAATTTTTTTTTGCCTTTGTTTCTCACATCAGGATGCTTGATATGCCATTGAGGGGAGGCAAAGGTGCCAGGAAGAGGCTCGGGCTGGGGTGGGGAGAGAGAAAATGAGTCTGATTTGGGCGGTCCAGGGAATGACAACCATAGCCTGGATTTATCAGATGTCACTAGGATTCCCTGAATCTCTCCAGGATTTTGTGTTCTTCAGGAAAGACGACAGACACAGAGACCGCCCCTCGAAGGAAGGCGTCGCCCCCTGGAGTCCCCGAGGCCAGGCCATGTGGGATAGCAGGGGTGTGGGGAGGTCTGGCCCCGAGACTTTCCCAGGGAGGAACAGGTGAAGCAGGGTGGGCAAGCCGAACAAATGTAAGGTTGCCTAGTTTGAGTAATTTTGCTGGGCTCTGCGTTACGGGGGGTGGGGGTGGGGTCTAGTTGATTAGTACCGGGCCCTGGAGTGATCTAGGGCGGGGAGACCGTCTTCCAAACTGCCAGAGGCTGATGAAAGGAGGTGGGTGGAGTCTGGAAGGGTCCGGTGTGAGTCTCAAGGACCAGTTCAAAGGCAAGTTACTTGGCGTCTCCAGGAACGTGCTGACCCTGTGCGGGGCAGCCTCTCCCCCAGATCGGAGAAGCCCCAGGCACGGAAGCATCATAAGACTAGAAACAGAGCACATGACCTCACGTCCTCTGCCCTCCAGGACTGTCTCCCTTCGGTCTTAGCTGCTCACATCCGTGGTCACTTTGCATGCCTGCAGCTTTCTGTATCTCCGTCAAACGGGATCCCACCGTCTGTCTCTGGCCTCCTCGGTCTTTGCAGCCATGCTCTCACCTTGCTGCTCATCTGAACCCCGGCCCTGCCCCCGCTGCTCCCACTGGCTCATTTACTGCCCCTCGTCCGGCTCATGGACCCTTCCCGCCTGATGCTTCAATCCTCATGGACTCCAGGCAGGGGACCTAGTCTCTCTTGGCCTCCTTGCTGTGCGGCGGTTAGCACCCTCTCTACTCAGCCCTGCCTGCACTCGTGGGCCCATCGCGGCTGCCTACGGATTTGCACCGGGGCTGACCGTGCTCCCTTTAACCTCGCGACCCCGCCCCCCGGTGGGCCTCCCTGCTTCTCTGCAGCCATTGTACGTCTCCCCACTTCCCGCCGCCCACCATTTCCCCACGTGATTGTTTCATGCCCTCCCTGCCCTTCTCAGATCTGCCATCCTTCCCACCCGCATCCATTCGGTGGTGACCTGGCTTCTTACATCAATGACAAAACACACGAGCCAGGAGAAGCTCCACCGGTCCCCGCCCCGCGGCCCTGCTGCTGACCTGCCCCTGCCCACGTGCTCCGCCTTCTCCTTGGTTCTTCGGACACCCTGGCTCCCAGCCTGGCCGACCTCCCGCTCGGCTTGCTCACCTCGACAATTTCTCTCTTTACCTAACATGTCCGATTGGTACGCCTGCGCCACTGCTTTCCCATCTTGGAAAAGGAATCTCTCCACCTGGAAGGGGAACCCGTTTACACTGTTGGTGGGAATGCAGGTTGGTAGAGCCACTTTGGGAAACAGTGTGGAGGGGCATCTGGGGGGGGGGCTCAGTCGTTAAGCCTCTGCCTTCAGCTCAGGTCCTGATCCCGGGGTCCTGGGATCGAGCCCCGCATCGGGCTCTCTGCTCAGCGGGAAGCCTGCTTCTCCCTCTTCCGCTCCCCCTGCTTGTGTTTCCTCTCTCGCTGTGTCTGTCTCTGTCTAATAAATAAATAAAATCTAAATAAAATAAATAAAAAGAGTCGACCGGGACTCTGCCCCTAACTTCTCCTCTTCTCTCTTGACCCTGTTCCAATTAGGCTTTTACTCTGACCATACGTCTCCAGCATTGCTCTCACTGAGGTCTCCGGGGCAACGCATCCCCAAGTCGCACGGCCAGTTTTCCTTTCTCCTCCTACGTGACTTGTCAGGAGCGTTTCATGCACTGATTGCTTTACCCTCATCAGGACGCTCTGTGCACCTGTCTTCATGTCACCTGCTGCCTGGGCTTCCCGTCTACCCATTGGTCTCTTCGTCCCCTGATCCCTTAACATTGGAGTCCTCAGAGCTCAATGCTTGGCCTCCTTCCCTTTATTGTCTACACTCACTGATCTCACCCAGTGCCTTTAAAATCAAAGTATCTCCAGCCCAGTCCACGTTGTGAGCCTGAGATTCAAATATCCAACAGCCTAAGGAATATCCGGATGTGTGACAGGCGTCCCGTATTTGGTGAGTCCCCACTTTGCCGTATTCCCAGCTGAGCCCGGCAGACCTACTCCTTCCACACCTTCTTACCTCCGGAAGACTTCGCCCTTCCCACCGCTCAGGCCCCAAAACTTGGTCATTCATTAAAAAAAACAAAAAAAAAAAAAACAATTTTATTGACATAATTTGAATATCATACAAATCATCCACTTAAAGTGCACAACTCAGTGGCTTTAGTGTGTTCGCAGAGTTGTGCCGACACCAGTCCATTCAGAACACTTACCCCAAAAAGAGACCCCGTACCCTTCACAGAGGCCATTCTTGACTCCGCTCCCATGGCCCACCTGGAATCCATCAGGATTCTGCCTTCGGGATCATTCTGAACATTCTACCCCTCACCAGGTCTGCTGAGCACCCAAGCCCCATCACCTCTTGCCTGGGTTGTCTTGCGAGTTTCTTAGCTGGGGTCCCTGCACCCTCTCTGGAACCCCTTCAGAATCTTCTAACCGGCAGCCACAGCGATGTCCGAAGGCAGACCGCATCCCGCTGCAGGACGGTTTCCACCCCACTCAGGAAAGCCAGAGTCCTCGCGATGGGGCACGACAGCTCTGACGTCCCTCTGGCCTCCCCGCCCCCCACCGGGGGACCCACACTCGCCTCTCACGGTCATTCTGTCTGTCTGCTAAGTCCCTCACCTAGGCACTCCCGTGGTCCACCTCCTCACACAGCGGACTTACCAGAAAGCCTGAACCTCAGACTTCACTTGCTGCTTCTCGAACATTCAGAGAAACTTCTAGTCAAGGGCGATGGGGGAGGGTGGGGGGCCTAGCTAGGCATGTCTCCCAGCTGGCCGGAATCCTGGCTCGGGAAAACCTAGAGCGTTGGATAAAAATGATGATTCCTAGGCCCTACCCAAGAGCGACCAAATGGGAAGCTCTGAGAATCTTTATTGTCCTAATGCTCCACACCGATTTCTTTTGCTATTGGTTTATGTTTTTATTTTAATTCTAGTTACTAACATCCTGTGTGATATTAGCTGCAGGTGTACAATGTTGCGATTCAACATTTCCCCACGTCACCAGGTGCTCATCAGGTCAGGCACCCCCCCTTCATCCCCATCACCAGTTCTGCCCATCCTCCAACCTACTCCCCTCTGGGGACCAGCAGTTTGTTCTCTAGAGTTAAGGGTCTGTTTCTTGGCTTGCCTTTTGCTCTCTCTTGTTCCCTCCCTTGTCCATTTGTTTTGTGTCTTAAATTCCACGTAGGAGTGAAATCATATGCTGTCATTCTCCAAATGACATTGTACTTAGCATTCATTGTACTCATTATACTCTCTAGCTCCATCCATGTTGCAGCAAATGGCAAGATTTCGTGCTTTTTTATGACTGAACGGTATTCCATTTACATAGTTACATTAACATACACTTCATCTTCAATTAACTAATTTATTTTGAGGCGGAACAAAAGGAGAGGGAGAGAGAATCCCAAGCAGGCTCCATGCGTAGCACAGAGACCAACACAGGGCTCAATCTCATGACCCTGAGATCATGACTGGAGCTGAAATCTAGAGTCGGACTGGAGCCGAAATCTACAGTTGGAGCCAGGTGCCCCAATATACCACATCTTCTTTATCCATTCATTTGGATAAAGAATCTTTATCCACTCAAGGGACACTTTGGGCTGCTTCCATACCTTGGCTATTGTAGATAATGATGCTATAAACATCGGGGTGCATGTATCCCCTTGAATTAGTATTTTTGTATTCTTTAGGTAAATACCTACTGGTATAACTGCTGGATCACAGGGTAGTTCTATTTGTAATATTCCGAAGGACCTCCATGCTGTTGTCCACAGTGGCTTCACCAGCTTGCATTTCTACCCACAGTAGATGAGGGTTTCCCTTTCTCCGCATCCTCACCAACACCTGTTATTTCTTGTTTTGTTGGTTTTAGCCATCCTGACGGGTGTGAGGTGATCTCTCATTGCAGTTTTGATTTGCATTTCCCTGATGATGAGTGACATCGAGCATCTTTTCACGTGTCCATTGACCATCTGTCCGTCTTTGGAAAAGTGTCAGTTCACGTCTTTTGCCCATAATCAGATGATTTGTTTTTTGGGGGTGTTGAGTTGTATAAGTTCTTTATATATTTTGGATACTAATCCTTGATCAGATATGTCATTTGCAAACATGTCCCATTGCATAGGCTGCCTTTCACATTTGTTGCTGGTTTCCTGCACTGGGCAGAAGCTTTCTGTTTTGATGAAGTCCCAATAGTTTATTTTCGCTTTTGTTTCCCTTGCCTCAGGAGACATATCTAGAAAGAAATTGTTATGGCCGATGTCAAAGAGGTTACTGCTTGTCTTCTCTAGGATTTTTATGGTTTCAGGCTTCACATTTAGGTCTTTCATCCATTTTGAATTTATTTTTGTGTGCGGTGTAAGAAAGTGGTCCAGTTTCATTCTTTGGCATGTGGCCGTCCAGTTTTCCCAACACTATTCATTGAAGAGACTGTCTTTTCCCCATTGGATATTCTTTCCTGCTTTGCTGAAGATCAAATGACCATTAGTTGCGGGTTGCTCTCTGAGTTTCCTATTCTGTTCTAAGGATCTATGTGTCTGTTCTTGGGCCAGCACCCTGCTCTCTTGATTCCTACAGCTTTGTAATATACTTTGAAGTCTGGAATTGTGATACCTTCAGTTTTGCTCTTCTTTCTCAAGGTTGTTTTGACCACTCAGGGTCTTTTGTGTTTCCATACAAATGTAGGATTATTTGTTCTAGCTCTGTGAAAAATGCCATTGGTATTTTGAGAAGGATTTCATTAAGTCTGTGGATTGGTTTGGGTGGTAGAGACATTTTAACAATATTTATTCTCCCAATCCACGAGCATGGAATGTCTTTCCATTTGTTTGTGTCCTCTTCAATTTCTTTTTTCAGTTTTCTGGGTACAAGTCTTTCACCTCTTTGGCGAGGTTTATTGCTAGATATCTTATTTTTGTCCACACCCATCTCTTGGGCATGTTACAGGGTATGATAGTCTGGATTTATTCCCTCCCCCACACCAATCTGTGAAAAGCTCGGTTTTCAGATTGTGTGACCGTGACTCAAGTTCAGGATGCACTGGAACTCAGATTTTCTGCTCAGTTAACTATTTAAAACCTCCTTTTCCTTATTTTCGTCTGACTTTGAGGCACTGGCTTCTATTTTTGTGAGTTTCCTACAGTTTTCTGGGGAATAGGCCATCCGACTTTCTGTTTTGGGTAAATACTTCTTCTTTTTGTTTCCTCCTAAATTTGTACCTGCGATTCTTTTCAAGACAAATCTTGTCTCATTTACTTCCGTATGCCTCAAGTACCTGCATGGTACGTTGGCACACTAGATGCTAACAAGTATCTAAGGGATTCGATTACGTGATAATGATGCAGAGTGAGCGATGTTAATAGTTATTTGTCATTGGAATGGGGGGGCAGCTCTTTAACCATGGAGGGCTCAGCATCACCCCACTCTGTCTGTGAGGGTGGACAGCAGCAATGTGAGTCATAGCCAGTCCGCAGTCTGAGGGGACTCGTCCCCCAAATCAAATCCTGATCTACATAGTTTCAGGGTCAACTGGGGTTCTGATCCAAGACCAACAAGGGACTCCTGCCTGCAAAGTCTCTGGCAGAAATTATGCAGATGATACGGCTCATTAGTACCTGGTTCATAGTTCTGCAGGCTTCCTTGGAACATGGAGCCCTGGTTTGGAGTCCCAAGCCATAAACAGCAAGCCAGAATGAGTCTGCAGCTTTCGAAGAAGAAAGGCCTGCCCACTCTGTATGGAAACGACATAAGGCCTCTCGAGCATCTCTCTCGTCCGCCCCGGTTATTGTCCTGCAGGCGCAGGAGGGGCACGTTCTAGGGCGTCGGTCGTGGAAGCAGGTGTAGAGGAGGGTAACACGGCCAGCTGAGGATGTGTGGGGAGTCGAGCAGCAGAGCCAATTTCTCATAGGTCAGCAAAGAAGATGCCAGCGATGGAGGGTGGACCGCAGATGGAGCAGGGGCCACAAGGAGACGGCAAGAGCCACGCTAGAGCTCAGGGGTCCCCGGCAGGCTTCTGAACAACAGTTGTGGTTCAGACCCCTCATGCTGGGTTCAAACACATCGCGGAGAGCAGGAGGCCAGTGCGAAGGACTTTTAAAGAGCAAGATGCTTGTCTTCTTGCTCAGGTTCTGAGCCCCTCAAGGCACTGCGGTGTCTCAAGGAAATCAGAATTTATCACCTCTTGGCAGGTGTCTTTATCCTCGGCCCTGTTGCAAAATGTCAGGTGCGTGCCAGTAGCTAATGTCCTTCAGCGTCATTCAGGGACCCTTTGTGGATCGGTCGTCCGTCCTGCTGACTCGAGCTCAGTGGTGCGGGCTGGGATGGAGGACACTAGGCAGACCCGGAGCCAGAGAAACCTCCCCCGAGGATGGGACAGCCGGCAGCCCGTGACCCCACGCTTGGCGCACTGTGCCACGACCTTGTCTCGTGGGCTGCGGCCATATGTGGCAGGACTGTGGTTCTGAGAAATCATCTCAGAGCGGGAGGTGAGTGGGACAGGGCTTGCGTGAGGCAGGCGTGCGGCGGGCCCTCTAGCTGAGTCGTAAGGTTCTGGGCGGGACTCCGCCAGGGGTGTGGACTCGCAGGGCTCCGTGGGAAGCCGAGGCTAGTGAGGACCTACTCCTACCGGCTGGGTGTACAGGATGAGCAGGGGGAATAGGCTCGAGTCCAGTGCAGGGGAGGGCGATGAAGAACCCTGCTGCCCTCGCCCTCAGAGCTGTGCTGCTGCCAAAAAAACAGAGCACGTCCCATTTAAGGACCGAGCCTTGAGCCAAGGCACCTGTTTTGTCTTGCGTTCTTTCTCTTGACTCCCCTGCTGTGTTGGCTCTCGGTTCATTCGGTTCATTCGACACATTGGGAATGAATCCAGGAACACCACCTCCCCCTGGGAAACTTCTTTACGGCACTTAGTCTAGTACAACGTGGGCCAGGTCCCTGGATAGGGGACGGCCTGGGCCTCTTGCCCTGACCCTGGGCCGAAGGTGGGGAGGGAACGAAGAAACGGGGCGCCTTTCCTTCCAACCACGGGAAACTCTGTTTCGTGTTCTACCCAGTTCCTTCTTCCCTTATCATCCTCCCCCTAAATTGTCATCCCAGTCACGTTAATGCCCCTGAAAGTCATAGCTCCCCCACCCCAGTGTTCACGGCAGCGTTATCTACAATCGCCAAGATATGGAAGCAGCCCAAGTGTCCATCGACAGATGAATGGATACCGAAGGTGTGCTATCTATGTATCTATACACAATGGAATGTTATTTGGCCGTAAAGAAGAATGAAATCCCGCCACTTAGCGGCAACATGTGCTCTGTGGATGGAGCCGCAGAGCATAATGCTGAGCAAACTAAGTCAACCGGAGAAAGACAGCTACCACGTGATTTCACCCACAAGTGGAATTTAAGAAGTAAAACAAATGAACAAAGGGGGGGAAAAAAGAAACAGGCAAGCCAAAAACAGATTTTTTTAAAAAAAGATTTTATTTATTTATTTGACAGATCACAAGTAGGCAGAGGCAGGCAGAGAGAGAGGGGGAAGCAGACTCCCCACTGAGCAGGGAGCCCGATGTGGGGCTTGATCCCAGGACCCTGAGATCATGACCTGAGCCGAAGGCAGAGGCTTTAACCCACTGAGCCACCCAGGCGCCCCAAAAAACAGATTCTTAACTCTAGAGACTGATGGTTACTAGAGAGGTGGGGTCAGGGGATGGGGACAAAGGCGTCCCCCTGTCGTGATGAGCACCACGTGTCCTATGGAAGCCCGGAATCACTATATTGTACACCGAAACCTAATACTACCGTATGGTCACTAATTGGAATTTAAACAGAAACTTAAAATACCATTCTATCTCAAACAACAAAACAAGGCAGGACCCCCCTCCCCCAACAAAATGGAGCTCCTGGGTGGCTCAGTTGGTTGGGCGTCCGACTCTTGGTTTGGGTCGGGTCGTGGTCTCATGGGCTATGGGATCCAGCCCCATATCGGGCTCCTCATTCAGCCGGGGGGTCTGCTTGAAAGATTCTCTCCCTCTGCACAC
>JAQQSY010002611.1:0-13561 GCA_028646535.1 Procyon lotor
TTTTTTTTTTTCCTTTTTCTTTTCTTTCCTATTTTTTCCAACCAAACTGGGATTGCTGCCCAGATTGTTCTGCAATTTGTTTTCATCACTTAAAATGGTTGCAGTGTGAACCTCTCACTAGACAGTTTTTTAAGTGTTCTCTTCAAGATATTTAGACACTGCATAGCAAGATATTTCAAGAGTTTGCTTTGAATACATAATTATAGGTACTTAAAGAAGACAGCACTCTGTTATTTCAAATGAACCTCACACATGTATCGTCTCACATTTGTTTTCTCGGACAATCTCTTGAAATGTTGGCTTGGTCTTGAAATTCCTGATTATCAAAGCTTAAGTCTCATTGTGACATCACTCGGGAAGTCCAGGCTTATCCAGCTTTTCCATGGCAGAAATTGCCCTGGGGATTTCAGATCCACCTCATTTGGAAAATTCAGAAAATTATGTAGAAGTCACATCAAGAAAACCTTTGATTTGAAAGTTAATCAAGAGTCATTTATTAACTTTCTCATACATTTTTAAAAGGGGACATGTATACATATAAGCATTTCTTTAAAAAAAAAAAAAGGTTCAGGGATGAAAATTACTTTTTTTTTCCCCACCTGGTTTGGCAAGGAGTTAAACCACAGAAAACAAACAACCATATTTCTAAGTACATATAGGATAGTCATTTTCATTTAGTTATTTTCAGTATTTTTATTTCAGCTTGCTTGAGGTCAAATTATAACTTCAACCAAAATTATAATCCTTCTACTAAGGGTTATTTGGTCCGTTTCATTCACATTAAACAAGTATAGTTTCTCAGCTATATTTTAGGATGTAGGGGAGAAAAAAGTTTCCCTCGACCCTCTTACAGTCCCTGGTTGGGCAGGAAAATTAAACCGATAAAGATTAACAGGAGAGAAGCATACAGAGTTTATTGAATTTTTACACATATACAGAAGTCTTCACAAGAGAATGAAGACCTGAAGAAGTGACCAGAACAGGAAGCATTCCTATGTTTTAGACAAAGAAACAATAAATTTGCAAAGAATAGAGAAGACAAAGGGGATTGGACTTGGGGGTCATGAAATGGTGAAGAAATAACAAGGTTTGTTTATACAGCCTTCTCAGCCTAATTCCCTGTGTTTGGTGATAAGGATGTCTCCTTTCCTCCTGGCACTAGAGGGGGCTTGGGGGAGGGGACTCTCACATCAGAGATTTATCTCCTGCTTTCAGAGAAAAAAGGCGGGTACAGGAGGTCAGAGTTACCTTCCTGCTTCTGCTGTTTTCTCAAACTCTTTCAGCTTAAGATATTTGGTGTGTCAAGGTGCCATATTTTAAGGTGGCATGTCCTGGACCCTATCAAGGGCAACTGTGAGGTGTTTCCCCCAATAATTCAAAAATAAGATACGACCCCAGTCCCCTCTCAGGGTTAAACTATGAAACAACACAAAATGGACCGTAACAAAAAGAAAAATTTTCCTGAAAATATTAGCACATCTAAAGGAAGACTGTGTCAAATAAGAGCTTTGCCATCCTCACCTTCTCCCTGAAAAGGACAAGGATGAGCCTAGGAGCAATAGAAGGAGAGGAAAGGAGTAAGGGTCGGAGGTCAACGCGAGGGGACGGTGACTTCCTGTCCGGGCCTGATGCTCAAACATTGGAATCACCAACTCTCTTGCTCTGGCAGCCTGCGCATGCGCTCGCCAGGCTAACTCACAGTCATCCACCATCCCGCTGAGAAAGTACAAATTAGCTTGGACTGAGAAAGTAAACATATGGCCAGCCATTCATCAAGTTGGAATAACAGACATGAGAGAACCAGCTGCAAAGTTTATGGGAAACTATATTCCTCCCAAGGACACACCACAGCCATAAAGTGCCCCGCGACCTTCTTGTTTGAGTGACTACTGCTTCTTTATTCACTGAGAAACACTGTTCTCTGATAGCATAGATCTCTGAAATACTGTGGTTGAATTAATCAGTGAAGATGGAACATTCCATTTTGCCAGAAGGATCTCAGTCATTTTGATACAAGGAAGCAGCCTCAATTTCCAACCCAGGTGTGAGGGGTGTCCATCTATACACAATATTCTACATCTATCTTAACTCTGTGGTTTCCAAAGAAACAGTGTTCTAGGTTCACATCCTAGTACAGCCTTGATGTTGACACCTTCCTCACAGCCCTGCACTCAATGTTGACCTTAATTCCACCTTGTCTCAAATCCTGTAAGAATTCAGCTATGCTTTTTTTTTTTTTTAAAGATTTTATTTATTTGACAGAGAGAAACACAGCGAGAGAGGGAACACAAGCAGAGGGAATGGTAGCGGGAGAAGCAGGCTTCCTGCCGAGCAGAGAGCCCGATGCGGGGCTCGATCCCAGGACCCTGAGATCTGACCTGGGCCGAAGGCAGACGCTTAACGACTGAGCCACCCAGGCGCCCCTCAGCTATGCTTTTAATGGCCGACCTGCTTCATAGTTCCTCTGGAGTTCAGGCTCTCACATTACAAAGGTTTTACATTATGATAAACTTGGTTTCTCAGACTTCAGATATGTTCCTCTCACTTTTGGGCAGATGAGTTAGGACTTCCCATGGGTCTGCTGCAAGATAGAAGGCTTCATATGACTGTCCTGTTTCTCACTCTAAGTTTGGTTTTTTTAGTTTTTAAAAATTCTGATTCTTGCTTATGGTGGGTCTAACCCAGGAGATAGATCTATTATTGGGAAACAAGAAAATTAATTGTTAACTGGGCACCAGAGCCACAGGCCTCCCTGTCTCTTCAGACAAGTAACAAATGAGCACCTGGGTATGTTAGAGAGAAACCACCTTTTAGGAACAAATATATATTCCTCTAACTTCTGCACATTCCAAAATGTTCCCGTTTCTTTTGATGACCATAACACTGCATACAGACATACTGTGTGGCTCACTGGGGTGCAGAAATTTGACAGAATTTTTGTTGAGGAAGTAAGAAAATGGATACCCTAACTTTTTTTGCAGGAAAGAAAGTACTTTATGTTTTGGAAATCAATTCATTATGAGACTGACGTGCTGCCTACTGCGCTAAGGAGGCACCTGGAAATCAATTCATTAAAAAAAAATAAAACAGTTTTAAACAGAGAAAGAGATTGGCAAAGCATTCCTCCTCAGTTTCCTCCAAACACCAAATCTCTTAGAGTGGGTTTTGTTTTGTTTTTTTTCAAACTGGCCTCTGCTGAGGGCTTTGGTTCTATGGAGGTGCGGCTGGGGGGCTGGCAGGGCTGGAACGAGCCTTGGCTTTACACTAGGAAGCTTAGCCAAGAGTTTGCTTGGATAATATGTTTAGCTAATAAAAGGTAAAGTTTAGGAATCACTGTCTTAGTGCCTTTTAGAACCTCTAGTTTGGAAAGTCGGGTCCACTGGTTTTAGAATCACAGTAGCCATCGATGCTCCCAATTGCCCTTCTGAGAAAAAAGTGTGACTCTCAAGAATTTTGGCTTTGAATACGTGGTTGCGAGATGACTGGCGAGATGACAGGGGCTGCAGTTCAGCTCAATTCCTTCCGACCTATTTAAATCAGCCGGCCAGAAAAACAAGATACCAGAGCGAAGTTCAGTTTCTCTCCAACAGAGGGCAGTAGTGCGCACTTTAACTTGGACGGAAGGTAACCCCGAAGGACTGAGGGCTGAGGTAAATTTAGTAGCTGCTCATGAGCATGAATGCCACCTGACTTTATTTTATTTTTGCCTAGAATAAAGCAGGTGACCACACTGTTTCGTCCACTTTCCAGAGCTTTGGGTCGTTCTTTTCCTGCCTTTCATGCATCAGTCTTCTAACTCATGGACCCCCTTTCTGTTTTGGAAATCAAGAGTTCTGCCAGGTTAGCAGAAGGTAACTCCAGGTTAGCCCAGGAGGTCCCAGGACTCTAGCGGCCCCCGAAACCCCGGATATGACTGCTCTCTCCTGGGCTTTGTGAGGCACAGAGCTTCCAGGGAAGACAGATAGGGAACTGGGCCGGTCAGTTGGTGGGGTGAAGAAGCTCACACTGTTCAGGTCTCTGAGCTCCAGCTCAGCCCCAAAAGCAGCGTGGAGTTTGCACAGCTAGTGCTCTCTGCCTAATGACAGAGCTCACCATCAGCTGAACAACTGGTTCATGTGTTTGACCTGTCAGGTATCCCGGAACACAAAACAAAATTCAACGTTTGTTTTCCAACATTAACATCATGCTTTAATTTGACATATTTCTTCTAAGAGCACTCAATAAGAAATGGACAGGCTTTCTCAAAAACATCCAGCCGGTCAGGCTTTCTTCTCTTTGGCTGGAACTATATCAAATGCCTCCTACTAGAAGCCAATGTATATTTCTGAACATATTGCTGCCCTAAGCGAAGCTGGGGTCCTGTTAGCAGTGAGAAGTGACAGAAGGGACAATGGGAAGGTAATGGACAGCACACACCACAGGGCTATAGTAGTCTTCTAGCATAAGGTGAATCCTGTGAACAAATGGAGGCATTAAAATGATTTCTTAGTTGTTAATATCATGGGTATTATTCACTAAATTGACAAATATTGCTTAAACATCTGAAGTATTCTAGGTCTAAGAATTCTAATTTGACCCATTTTGATTTTTGATTCAAGATAATCTAATGTAAATCAAGCCGTGAAGGTATATCTTAATACCCTTTGATGGCATACTAGCTTGGTCAAACCGGTCGATTATTCTGAAAGTTATGTTGGATGAAAGAAAACAGATGTGTAAACAAAGGTGTTAAGCAATCAGGTTGAAACAGAGTTTCCCCATTTGTAGGGTCAATTAGTGACTGAAAAGCCTTTTCTTAAAATTTAAAAACAAATTGTCTTGAGACTGAGATTCAAGGTTGAAAGGAAAGACCCTTCTCCCTCTTAATCTTTGGCGGTGAAACAAAGAGATGGGTTGGAATTTCACAGAATTAATATGATCGCTCTTGTTCTCTGATCACTAATGAATAACCTGGATGAAATAAATCTTCCTTCTTTGCCAAGGTGCTTATCCTCTCTTTTGATGAACTAATAATAATTTACCTACAGCAATGCAGACTTATTAGCACAGAAATATGGTTTATATTCAGAAAGAACAACACATTAAAAATAGGAACAGAAAGGGGTGGACTAAACAGATGGTATTCCAGGACTGTGAGTTCTGACGTACAAATTTAATCCTCTATTGTCATAACTATCAAGGGACTATCCAAATCCTTGATTTTACTGGAATTCAATTGTATTGACTATTCTCAAAGAAATGGGGCATTGGCTGAAGATCCAAAATCTTTCGTAATATGATGAAGACTTTTACTATGAAGATTATCAAGATTCAATCTGCCTACAGAGATAAGAAGAGCAGAAAAGAGCAACAGAAAATTAGAAAGGAGGCCAAGATTCAGAGTTTCCCTCTGTCATTTTTGTCTGAAGCTCAGGCTCGGTATACGAACTACAGTGCAACCTCTCACAGGGGCGCCATGATCGGAGGCTGATGGATCTTGTGCCCGCCAGACACTCTGATCACTCAAGTCCTTGATGGAGGCTGGGGTGGTCCCAGGGCCAGAATAGTTCAAGGGAGTGGCAAGGCACCAAGTGAGCTTTTTAAGAATACCAATGTCTGAGCCCCGACTACTTGATAAATGTGGTCAGTTTCACCATCTAAAAGAATAATAATTTTAAAGAAAATTATAAATGTATTAACTGATTGAAACATAAAGACTCCTTTAAAATTCACCCTATAACACCACTGGAAAGCAGTTATGAAAACAATGAAGGCCAACACCCATGGGATTTTAATCATTTCCCAAATAACTCATTTAATTCTCTAGCAAGTTTAATTGTTTGGGATAGTATTCTTATTTTAAGTAAACATGTATTTCCATGGAACTCATCCAACGGTCTAAGTTCTGCCCTCTGGAAACAGGAAAGATAAATCTCATTCTTCCATCACAGTTCTTCAGTCATTGGAAGGCACCTCTCTACCTCTCTTAATTAAACCCTGGACCTTTGTTTCATCTCCTTTCAGATAGCTGAGTCTCAGATTCCATCACCGTCCTGGATGGATCTGTAAAGAAAAAGCTCCTAAAAGTCAATATTTAATTTAGAGTGGTGGTTCTCAACATCACTCCCAGAATCCTGATTTAGTAGTTCTGGATTGGGGCCCGGACATTGGTAGTCTTTAATCTTCCCCAGGTGATTCTAATTCCATCCGGGGCTGAGAACCTCTGAAAAGGTGGGGTCCTGTCCTGAACTTAGCACCTGTGCTGTGGAGAGAGCTCCAACAGGCAGATGGAATAGCTCCTTTCCTTGTGCTAGACATTGAAGTTCTGTGGAGGACGCCTACATCGTACATAGGATTTTAGTGACAGTTTAAGATCAACCCAAAGGCTTACATATTTGTCTGACGGATTTCCATTAACTTAAACCTTCCTGGTTCTGTAGAAATGGAGCTGATTTTTGAATCTAAATCCAGAAATATTCTCTTTTACTTATTGCCTGTCACTGTATTATTAGTAGTAACAAAGAAGATAATACTTGAACATAACCCTCTGCTAAACATGGCACTAATTGCACAGTCTTTTAGTATCTTATCTTAATTGGATCTCCATGGGAGCCCTATAGGAAAGAGGATACTATTATTCCCATTTTACAGGTGAGAAAATTGAGGTTTGGATAGATTGAATTGGTTCCCTTACTCCAGTCTAATAAAACATTTTAGGATTCTGATTCTATCAGGCTAGTCTATATTCTGTCCTGATATATATTTGTATCTTCTTCTCTATCACAAATGTCAGCTTTTCATCAGCACTCACAGATGTGATCCAGGCACCATAAATATCCCCTTCAGATGGTTGTAAA
This sequence comes from Procyon lotor, assembly GCA_028646535.1. Classification (NCBI taxonomy): domain Eukaryota; kingdom Metazoa; phylum Chordata; class Mammalia; order Carnivora; family Procyonidae; genus Procyon; species Procyon lotor. The sequence goes on from JAQQSY010002611.1 coordinate 6,837, forward strand.
AACTTGGAATAGGAGGGAGCTTCAGTGCTGAGCCTTTCTGCTAGAGACCTCCATCCAAGATGCACTAACTAGCATTTTAGAGCCACATCAGTGCAAACAACTATGAATCCATTAACATGGGCACATTTTTTCCCTTTTGTCTGCAAGGATGTCATGGGACCCTTGGTCAATGCCATGCCAAAATCTGTATTCACTGTTCCTATTTCTCTCGTAAACCTATCAATTAAGGAAATGAGCACTCTCCAGATGGACTTGTTCTAATGAACCAGATGCTGTCCCCAGAAAGCATCACGTCTCCCAGGGACCGTCATGTCATTACATCACAGACCATCCTTTTAATACATCGCCCTAGGATTTTATCTGATACTAACACCAGCCTTGCTGATCGACAGTTTCCAGAGACCAAATCAGTTTTGTTATGTGCTTCTTTCTTTTTTGGATACCTCCCTTGCTCTCTCTGACTGCTCAAAGATCATGATAGGTAGTTAAGAAAGTGTCTTTCTGTTTTCATCCTCATGTGCCTGAACCAGAGAAAGCTGAACCTCTGCTTGGTAACATGTGATCCTCTTCATCTCTCTCAGAAACTACCCACATATCTTGGGCTTCCACTGACCTGCCTTTCTCTCTCTGAAAAGCCCTCGCTGCAGAGAGCACCAAAGTCAGACTATTCTGCTTTCTTTCTGAAATCTATCATTACCTCACTTGCTCACAAGGGGGCAGGCAGATTGCTTCCTTGTTCTTCTTGCTCAAATAAAACTTAAAAACCCTCTTATAATTTCCCTTGATATTTTCCTAATATTGAGCTTTGTGTCCTTTTCAAGTCCCAGCCCATTCTGGGCGGTAGCCTTCTTGACAACAGAAGCTCATAATTGATTGCTAAATGAAAGTTTAACCCCAAACTATGTATACAAGGCTAACAAGTCATGTATCAATTCCAGCATCGAGAGGAAACGTGTTCTTTGTCCAATCTTTCTCCTTTTATGAACAGATGAACCACCTCTGCACTAAATTCAAAATACTTTCCATACGAAAGCACATTTCTCAGAGCTCTCTCAGCACCCAAATATCCTCTTTCTTTATGAAGAGAAACAGATACCTCAGACATTTACAGAAGCTAGAAAGTGATTGGGGTCATTAGTCACTCCCATAGATTCTGATTTTGAGTTAAGGGCTCTTTGCGGCCATCTTAGCTGATCCTCACATCAGCCGTGGAAGACAATGGTCTCTAGCCCTATTCAGGATCTTACTGGAAAAACCACCAGCATGTCTCCCTAACTGACATAATGGAAAAAGATTACAGTCAGAGCTAACAATAATGACCCTATTCTTTCAGGAGCCTGCAGCAACAATAAGAAATTCTATAGGCCACTGTGGTGTGTCAAAGACTCAGGAAAAGCCTCCTTGCTTTACTGGGAAGTGTTTTGTTCCAGAAAATGATATTACAATTAGTAATATTTCTGAATCCCTCTTATCACTAGCCAAGCCCAGGTTTTTTCGAATCGTGAGTCACTTCAGGCTCACTACCATAGGCCAAACAGTTGAAAGGTCTTCAGTCAATGAAGAGGCTACACAAGAACTTTGGATAGTAGATAGAAGGCCTGATTATCTCAGTAGATTGCAGCTTCTGCTCTCCAAATATAAGGTTGGCCGGTTGTACACCATGAGTAACAAGATCCCTTCCACGTCTGACATGGTTTCAAGGCACACGCTTTCAGGGCTATGGTTGCCCACAGAACTTCCTCCCCCACGTCACGCTGCTGTCCACACACCACCCTATCCTGGAACTCTAGAGACCTGCAGGACTTTGCATGTATAGTACAGATAGTCTCTCTTTCTTATTCTGCTTTGTCATGGCATTATGTGGTCACGCAGAGGAGAAGTAGGCTTCATTCACATGCTTACCTCCCACTTGGACATGAAAATCCTGTCTGCTGTCTGTGGGCCAGTGATAGCGCTATGAGCCTACTCGGACATTCTGATCTTTAGTGAAGGGATCAGATATCTCTTTTTTTTAATTAAAAAATTAATTAAAATTTTAATTTAATTAAATTAAAATTAAATTTTTTGAACTAAAAAAAAACTTGATTAAAGTGCATATACGTGCAGCAAAGTACACATATCCAAATATTCTGCTCAAGTGTTTTTCAACTGATCCATCGCCTAAACGAGCAATAGAAGTTTCCAGGTACCAGGAAACTCCTTTCCCGCCCTCTTCCAAACCTCCCCACTCCCCTTAACAAGGATCAGCAGCACCCTGACTTCTCGCAGCCTAGATCACAGGGGTGTTCTTGAACTTCACATAAATGGACTCACATAGCCGGCACACTTTGGGATCTCACTTCTTTTTTCAGCACAATGACTGTGAGATTCACTCACTCTGTTGCGTGAAGCCATAGATTGTTGATTCTCATTGGTGGATCGTATTCCACTTGATGACTATTCTTGATTTCTTTGTCCTCTCTCCTGTTGCTGTACATTTCCGGCCGGGGGCTGTTACAGATGGCCCTGCTACATGGGCTGCAGGCTCTTGGCGATCCTGTGTACCCATCTGTGTTGGGTAAACAGCGAGGAATCAAATCGCTCAGCCACGGCGTATGCATGTGTCCCGCTTTAGGGAATCCTGTTTGCTTGTTTTGATTTCCTCCTCCTCTTTCTTCCTCTCTTCTTCCTCCTATTTTTCTTTCTCAAGCATATTTTCAACAAGATAAAACTCCCGTGTCCTGGCCTTAGATCCCTGTGTTTACAGATAGAGGATCAACCTTCCCGAGCTTGCTTGCCAGAAACTCAGCAGCCTGAAGCCATTTCCTAGCATTTTCTGGGAATTCTCTGAGAGGCCTTTGCTCCGCTGTGCCTCATTTACCATCTCGGAACTTCCGGGAGAAGGCAGGTCTGGATCCCGCTCTCCGTGGTGCCCGCCCCTCTGGCCTGGAAGGGAAGGGGGCGGCTTGCTGCTCCGAGCAAGAGCTGGACAGTCACTGCCCTTGGTGGCCCCTAGTGGAGCAAAGGCCAGGACATACGGTTCACATACGGTTTTACTAAGCAAGCTTTCAGGGATACCTGATGGGCAATGCCCCACCGAGCATAACTCGCATTATTCCTGCCAGGTGTGGCATCTCTCCAGGAGCCCGACCAGCCTTCGCTTGTCCTCAGAGCCCCCCAGAATTGCCTCCCTGCCTGCCTCGACAGCCCCTGGCCCTGAGGGCCTGGAGAGCTGACTCCTTCCACTAAAACACAGCTATGTTCTTCTTGCCATTGGCCTGGTCGCTCTCGCTGACCTTGATCTGGGCAGAGGAAAATTCTGCTAAAAGATTTATGTACATATATGGATCAGCCTCCAGAGACCCCGAGCCTGAACCTCAATTCTCCATCCACCCTTTTGCTGCAGGGTGACCTTGAGCATGCCACTCAACTCCTGGTTTCTCACCTTTCTCATCTATAAATTTAGATTAATAATCATTGCCACAGGGCACCTGGGTGGCTCAGTGGATTAAAGCATTTGCCTTCGGCTCAGGTCATGATCTCAGGGTCCTGGGATCCAGCCCCACATCCGGCTCCCTGTTCAGTGGGAAGCCTGCTTCCCCCCTCTCTCTCTGCCTGCCTCTCTGCCTACTTGTGATCTCTCTCCCTCTGCCAAATAAATAAATAAATAAATAAATAAATAAATAAATAAACTCTTTTAAAAATTAAAAATTATATGTGTGTATAAAATTTAAAAATTAAAAAAAATAATCGTCATTGCCACCTCTCGGAACACATTTGAAGATCATTTGAGATCATACAAGTAAAGAGCTTCCAACCCAGGCTGGTGGGCAGTCAGCACGGAGCTGGTAGCTAACGTTGCCTCAGTACCAGAAAAGCATCGGCGCTCAGGTTGCGATCATTTCGGTGCCCACCATCCATCCTCAACAGGTGTGTACTGACTTCTTATTTGGGCTGTGGGGCATTCTTAGGAAGAAAAGGAGAGGGGAGTCTGCCCCAGAAGTGAATTCAACTCAAGAAGAACTGGTTTATATTTGTTAAGTGGCAAGTTTTCTTCAGCTTTACAAAATGTTGGAGTGCAATCCCAGGCTGGGGACACCTCATTACATAGGAGCATGTGAGAGGAGAGAGACAGAGACAGAAAGACAGAGAGAGGGAGAAACAAAGGTTGTTAGAACAGATTAATGACTACAGAGGGGTCAGAGGAAAGGAGCCCGGTCCGAAGAGATAGATGGGTAGAGGCTAAGCTGGAGAAACAAGGAAGGATCTGGCGGGTCTGGTTTAGAATTTGAGCCACACTGCTACTAGCTCTGTGTTCTTGAACTTTGCCTTCTCCTATCTGTAGAATGAAGGCAATCTTATCTTCTTGCAAGAATCGCCTTGAGGCTTAGAGTTAAGGGCAATATAAACTGCCTAGCCAGGAAATATAAAGACCTTATAAATGACATGTATTATCATTTGGAATTACCTCCCACACACAGTCACACTCACACGCACACACATACACTCACTCTGTCTCTCACAGTGTCCCCTTAATGAGAACAGAAAATAGCTCTGTCCATAATCATCCCATGATGTTTCTGGTAAAACATAAACAGTATTTTCAGGGGGACACTGTGAGAGATAAGACCAAGCACCCAGTGTTTCTCTAGAAGGCTGTACCACAGCCACAAAAATGATCTCTGATCTCTGAATGCTGGCTACTTTTTGACAAAGGATACCCCTATCCACTTTGTGCTCCCGTCTCCTGGACCAAGATGACTGAGATTGCTGAAATGATCCCCTTCTTGACAACCTTCATCAGAAACATCCCACTCTTTCTGGCCTCCCAGAAGTACCCAGCTCCCTCTGACAGAGATGCTCTGTGAGACCTTCGCAGTGTGTTCTCTCCTGCAGTAGCAAGCAAAATAAACCTTCCCCTTCCTTCTTCCTATAAGTGTGCTCTTAGTTGTCTCTAGACTGTGAGCTTTGGCACTGAAGAGTTAATGTCTTCTGATAGATGGATCGATTGGTAGATAGGCATAGATGGAAACACAGATAGATATAGATATTCTATATCTATAGAATTTCATTTAGCAAGAGAGAGAGACTCTTAGAAAGAGAGACTTTTACTTTTAAATCACTCTGATTTTCTGGTTTGGTGACCCTCCTTGAGATCTCATATCTGTCCATGACTCTTGACAACCGACTTCGACAATAACACAATCGAAGAGCACTTACTACATGCCAGGTATTAACTCATGTGACTGCCACAAGGAGCCCATGAGATCTGTGATGCTATCCCCACCTTACAGCTGGGGAGAGTGAGTCACTGAAGGATCAAGTGTCCCACCCAGCCCACCTAGCTGACCAATGGGAGTGCTCCCTCCCAACCTCACACTCCTCCCTGACTGTGTTTTGAAGGAACGCTGTCCCCTGAGGCAGGAGAGCACTAATCCTGACTGCAGACCATCCTTAGCTCCTCCCCCAGGGGCTCAGAGTTCAAACTTACAGGGTTTCCACTAGCCCAGCAAATGGACGATTTCATATAGTGATGTAATTTCCATTTGCCTGCGTGTTCTGGAAAATTCCTGATTCAGGATCTCTGAAGGAATGTTGACTCTATTCCTTCATTCCTTCGTCTTCTCTCTTTCTCTTTTCCTCCTCCTTCCCCCATCTCTCCCTTTCCTTCAATTTTCTTTCTGGAGGTGGTATAAAGGATTTTGAGGATTTTGTTTTGTTTTGTTTTCCCCCTGAGATAATAGCCACCCTGGTGAAGCCCTTGCTACAGGCTGGGTGCCCTCCATGCTTTGCAGGGATTACCTCATGTGATCTTCGCAGCAGCCCCCTCAGAGACAAACACTCAGATTGCTCTCACTTGACCAATGAGGAGAGGAACCCTGAGGTCCAGTTCCTTGTCCAGGGCAGCAGGAAACAAGGGGCAGTCTAGGACAGAATAGAACTCAGAACCTCAGAGCCTTCACTGGTCACCACCACCCTTGACTCGAAAGCCTGTGCTGCAGAAGACTGATCAGCATAACATCGAATTAAATAAGAAACTCCTTGACATGGAAGAAGAATCCAAATGGAAGAGGTGAAGACCCAGAGAGTGGGCTTTGGGGCCGTTTCACAGGGGCTCAGGGACGTGGATTTTGGCAGAGTTGTAGGTGTGAAATGAACCTATTCATGAGGGTTGAGCATACAATAGACACACTTTAGGTGGTCACCTGCCCAAATGGGCCACACCCCTGGTTGGGAGGCAGGAACTCCGAAAAAGCTTGACAGATGTCACGACCTAAGCTAGAGACTAGACTCCAGAACTCCACCCTCAAAATTCAATTGGGAGTAGTTTGGGCTGAAGCCAGCCTAGAACAGGGACGTATGCTGAGAGGTAAAAAGTATGGGTGGGTTTCAGGACTGGCTGGAGCCCAGATGCTTTGTCTGGTTGGCAGTCTTATGAGCTGGGCATGTTTCAGTTCTACCAGCGAGCAGCCCAGTGCCCTGGAGATTACCTATCTGGAGTTAAGGTTCCTGGAATTAACCATCTGTAAAATGAGGATGACTTCCTACCTTAGAGGGTTTTGGTGAGGGTGAAAAGAGAGCATATCCTCATGTGAAGTTTCTAGTATAGCAAACATATCATTTAATGTTTAGACTTACATTGTTTCAATCCTAACTGTGTTATGTTAGGGTTAGTCTGCATTCTTCTTGTGGAAATTTGGAGAGTTAGCTCACAAATGTATTAAGTGATAGGAAAAAGCCGGTCA
>JAQQSY010002612.1:0-13560 GCA_028646535.1 Procyon lotor
TATTCTTATCAAGCCTTTATCAGATATATGATTAACAAATATTTTCTCCCATTTTGTGCATTTCTTTTGACTCTCTTGATGGTATTCTCTGATGCATAAGAGTTTTTAATTCTGATGAAGTCCAGTTTATCCGTTTTTTTATTCTTTTTGCCTATGCTTTTGGTATCATATCCAAGAAATCAGTGACAAATTCAATGTCATGAGGCTTTTCCTATATGTTTTCACCTGTTTTATAGTTTGAGGTCTTAAATTTAGGTCTTTTATACACTTAGATTAATTTTTGAATATAATGTGTCCAACTTACTCTTTTCCATGTGGATGTTCAGTTTTTCCAATACCATTTGTTAAAGAGACTATCTTTTCCCCATCACATATCCTTGGTACCCTTGTCAAAGGTCATTTGACCATATATGTGAAGGTTTATTTCTGAGCTGACTACTCATTATTCCATATGTCTATCTTTAAGAAAGTACCATACTGGGGCACCTAGGTGGCTCAGTGGGTTAAGCCTCTGCCTTTAGCTCAGGTCATGATCCCAGCGTCATGGGATCGAACCCTGCATGGATCGTGCTCTCTGCTCAGTGGGGAGCCTGCTTCCTCCACTCTCTCTGCCTGCCTCTCTGCCTACTTGTGATCTCTCTCTCTCTGTCAAATAAATAAATAAAATTTAAAAAGGAGAAAGTATCATACTGCTTTATTACTATAGCTTTGTAAATGTTTTGATTCAGGAAATATGAGGCTTCTAGCTTTGTTTTTCTTTCTTAGGATGGTTTTGGATATTCAGGGTCCTTTGAGATTCTGGTTTGTTTTTTTTTTTCTATTTTCTAATATTTTTTTAAAAGATTTATTTACTTATTTGACAGAGAGAGAGAGAGAGATCACAAGTAGGCAGAGAAAGAGGGGGAAGCAGGCTCCCCACCGAGCAGAGAGCCCGACACGGGGCTCGATCCCAGGACCCTGAGATCATGACCTGGGCTGAAGGCAGAGGCTTTTACTCACTGAGCCAGATGCCCCTCTAATATTTTTTCTATTTTAAAATGCCGTTGGGATCTTATAGGGCTTGTAATGAATCTGTAGATTTCTTTGAGTATAATTGTAATCTAAACAATATAATGTCTTTTAATCTATGAACATGAGACCTTTCCCTTATTTATGTTTTGTTTTCTTCAGAATGTATTGGAATTTTCAGTGTGAAGTCTTTCATCTCCTTTGCTAAACTTATTCCTGAGTATTTAATTCTTTTTCATGCTATTGTAAATGTAATTGTTTTCTTAATTTCCTTTTTGGGTTGTTCATTGCCCATGTACAGAAACACAACTGATTTTTGAGTGTTGGTTTTGTATCCTGCACCTCTGCTGAATTCATCTATTAGCTTTAAACAGGGTTTTTTGAGTGGAATCTTAAAGGTTTTCTACCCATAAGAACGTGTCATCTGTGAAGAGAGGTAATTTTCTTCTTCTTTCCCATTTGATGCCTTTAATTTATTTTTCTTAGCTAGTTTCTCTGGCTAGAATGTCTAGTATTATGTTGAACAGAAGTAGCTAAAGTAGGCATCTTATTCTCATCTGAGAGAGATTTCACCTTTCAGTCTTTCACCATTGAGTATAATGTTAACTGTGCATTTTTCGTCTATGGTTCTTGTCATATTGAAGACGTTTCCTTCTACTTGTAGTTTATTGAATGTTTTTGTCATAAAATGGTGTTGAATTTATTCAAATGTTTTTTTCTGCATTGAGATAATCATGGGGCTTCCCCCCTTCATTCTAGTAATGTGCTGTATTGGTTGATTTTTGTATGCTTAACCATCCTTACATTCTAGGAACAAATCCTACTTGGCCATGGTGTATTTCCTTTTACTATGCCTCTGAATTTGGTTTGCTAGTATTTTGTTGAGGATTTTGCATACTGTTCATAAAGTCTATTGGCCTATAGTTTTCTTTTGTGATGTTTTTATCTGGTTTTGCTCTAAGGATATTGCTGGATTAATAGGGATTATTACTGACACCTTAAATTTATAACAATGTAATTTTAATAATGCCATTTATTTAATAATAATAAATTATTTAATAATTTAAAATTATTTAAATTTAAATTTATTTAAATTTAATAAATTTAATAAATAAATAAAAATTATTTAAATTTAAAATAATTAAAAATTATTTAATAATTTTAATAATGCCATTTATTTAATAATAATAATTTATTAATAATAAATAATAATAAAATTTAATAATTTATTTAATAATTTAATAAATTAATAATTTAATAATCCCCTTATATATATATACACCTTTCCCTTTTCTATAGCTATAGTCACAAATTATATCTTTTTGCATTTTTTAATGTCCATTAACAGAATTATAACTGTTGTTCAATATATTTGCTTATTATATCATATAGGAAAAGGAGAGAACTTATAAAATTACCAAAATTACAATAACACTGGCTTTTATATTTATTGGTTTTTTTATATTTACCTCTGTAGTTACCTTTACCAATGTTCTTTATTTTTTCTTATGACTTTAAGTTATTCTCTAGTGTGATTATGATCTAAATTGAGAGAGAGCCACTTATTTCTTTTGCTGTTAATATTTGCTTTGTCTTTCGTCAGTTTGCTTATAATGTGTCTATGTATGGGTCTCTTGGTGTTTATCCTACTAGTGTTTGGGTTTCTTGGATCTGCACATTCATGTGTTTGATGAAATTTGGGAAGTTTTCAACAATTATTTCTTCAAATATTTCTTTAAAGGGAGATACAATTGTTTCTTTCTTCTCCCACTTCTCTTCCTGGGACTCCCATAATGTATATGTTGCTCTACTGGATAGTGTTCCAAAGGTCTTTTGGGCTTTATTCACTTTTTTCCATTCTTTTTTATTCATTTTTTTCCTTCTTTTGTTTTCTCAGACTCAACCATTTCAATTGTCCTGTTTTCAAGTTTGCTGATTCTTTCTTCTGCCTGTTTAAATCTGCTTCTGAGCCCTCTGGTGAATTTTTCCTTTCAGTTATTGTACTTTCTAGCTCTAGAATTTCAGTTTTAAAAAAAAATAATTTATATCTCTTTATTGATATTGTCATTCTGTCAATACACTGTTTTCCTGATTTTCTTTCTTTCTTTGTTCATTTTCCTCTGGTGGTTTGATTATATTTTAGACAATGTAAAAAATCTTTGTCTAGTAAGTCTGATTTCTGGCCTTCCTCAGGGATAGTTTCAGTTAATTTTATTACCCCGGCTGAGCCAAACTTTCACATTTCTTTGTGTGCCTTAAGACTTTTCACAGAAAATTGTACACTTGACTATTATTATGTGGTAACTTCCCTTTCCCAAGGATTTGCTGGCTTTTTTAGTTGTGGAAGGTTGTAGTAGTCTGTTTGTTTAGTGACATTCCCAAAGTATTATTTCAAAGACTCTGTTCATGTTGATAGGGTCACCAAAGTCTCTGTTTCTTAGCATTTATTCAGCTGATGGTTTGACAGGGAGTTCATTACAAGCCAGGAGCTCTCTGACTCTTTGCAAATTGGTTCTGTGCCTAGGTTCTCTTTAACTTTTAGGCAGTCCTGCACTGTGCCTAAGGATCAGTTCAAGGTGAATGCTTAGATTCTTCTCAGGTCTTTTCTGAGAAAGCATCCTGCCTTAGGAATCGTCAAGTCTGTCTAGACTCCCTGGTTGCTTTTGAATGTCCTAATTTCCTAGAGGAACTCTCTACAGCTTTGCCTTGGGTCGTCTATTGCATGTTGGACTGTAATCCTTTTTCCAGACATGTGAAGGTTGTTAATTCAGCTTTCGGGGTTTTCGAGCCTTTTTTTGGTCTGAGTCCTGAATTAGGTGAAACAGAGAGAAGCACTTTGTATCAGCCCTTCAGGTAGCCTCTAGACAGGTTAGAAGGGACACGGGGCTCAGATATATACAAGAATTTGCAAATAAAGTATGCTCTGCTCCCTCTAGAACCAGAGAAATTGTCCCCTGCTGGGAACTCAGGCTGTTGCCTCTTTAAGCTTTTTGTCACTAAGACCATGGCTGCTTTAAGACTTTAAAGCAGCCACTTTAAGGGCCACTTTAAGGGCCACTTTAAGACTTCTGTCACACAGGGGAAGGGAGAGGAAAGGCACATAAAATAGCTAGAAAAGCCTTGTAGAGTTTTGAAGTGACTTTCACTTGGTGGATGTAAACTTTTGACCATTCTCCAGGGTTCTTACAAAATTCGTTCTGACAGTTTCTGCCTGTTTTTTAATGTTTCTGTGGGAGAGATGAGAGCTTAGGGCTTCCAAGTTCTGTCATTTTCCTGACATCACTCTGCTTTTTGTTTCCTTTTGTAATAAAATGTGCCTTGGAAAGAACCTGTGGTGGTCTGGATATATTGATTTCCGGTTTAGGAATATGGTTCTCTTCCCAATATTACAGGTGGAGAAATCAGCATCCCAGGAAGTGCTCTAGAGTGAGTACTGGCTGTCTCGTGCCCTCTGCAGTGTCCATTCAGCGGGGACCCTCTTCCTATCACAAGACGTCTTAACGTTTTCATCCAGACAGCAGCATACATGCCTTTATTTGTGGCACAGATAAGCATGTAAAATCAGTTCGGTTGAAAAACATTTATTGAGTGCCTGCTGTATGTCAAGTACCCCTTGGAAAGCACTGGGGTATAACCGTGGATAAAAATAGAGGCTCCACGCCGAAGGTACTTACTTCTAGTGAGAGAGAGAGGTGGGAAGCAAACATTTCAGAGCAATGCGAAGTTACCATTATGGGGTTATGCAGAGGATCCCATGGGAGCCCAGCACCGAAACTTCCTGGAGTCGAGTGTTGGAAATAAAATTGGTTAGGAGTTAGCAAGATGAAGAAGGAAGCCTGCCAGATGGAAATTTCATCACATAGCCTGAATTAATACCCAGGTCCCCTGAGTCCCAGTGCAGGATTTTTCATGCTTACCCAAGTTTTAGAGTCTCATCTAAAGTAGGCCCGTCTTCTTATTGAATCTGGTGGGGCTTTTTTTTTCTAGTGAGGTTTGTTGAGAAATGAGGCACTTGCTCCACTTGAATAATTTCATTTATTAAAAGTGATTTATAATCGCTGGTCTAGATAACCACTTCCTCAGCGAGGATGTAATCCAATAGATTCTGTGTCCTAGTGTTTTCTATATTACTATCCACTGTTGTTCTTTTTTTTAAAGCTTAATTTCTTTATTTTAGAGAGAGAGTGAGAGAGAACACATGAAGGGGAGGGGCAAAGGGAAAGAGAGAGAGAGAGAGAGAGAGAGAATCTCATGCAGATTCTCTGCTGAGCCTGGAGCTTGATGCAGGGCTCGATCTCATGACCCTGAGATCATGACCTGAGCAGAAATCAAGAGTTGGCTTCTTAACCAACTGAGTCACCCAGGCGCCCCATTATCCATCGTTCCAACCCATGGTCCAACACTGTCTGACAAGACTGTTTATTTAGTGGCCTCTAGAAGTGAGACCTTGCCTTTCTTTCTGAGACAGATGCATGGGAGTGCTCATCTAGGCTCAGTTCTAAGGAATTGGTGTCTACCGAAGGGGGGATCTGGGTGACATTCCATGTGTCCCAGTCCCCTGGAGTCAGATGAGTGGATTGGGGATGCGCCCTGCCAGCCCAGCCGAACCACTAGATCTGCTTCCTCAGCATCTGGAATTGGGACGTATCCAATCGCAGGGACTTATTTGGTAGCTGTGGGGGTCCAGGTACAGATAGAGCCAAGGCTCATGCCGAAGCACGTGAGACAAAGCAACAAACAAGGAAGTGGAAGCCCTGGGCAATCGGGGGAACCATGATACAGGGTAAGTAAGGGACCAGGCCTACAGAGAGAGGCTGAGATGTGAGATGACACGTGGGGGAGGGGAGAAGGTGTGCCATTTATTCTCCTGTTTCCCTTGAGGCCCGACCGGACTCCTTGGGTCAAGCTGGGCTCTGCTAGATTGCGCTATATCGGAAACAAATCACATTAGCTTGTGTGGGCTTCTGATGCCTCAACCCCAAATGCTCCTGGTTCCATCGGTCTCACATCAGTTTCTCCTCAGACCCTTCGGGTGAGGTTTTCCCTCCAAGTGCAGCAGATTCTGTTGGCCTCGGTGATTTCCTTTTCCTGGCTATCGTGAAGGCATTTTGCTTTGACGAGGGCTTGGAGGCGGTGACCCCGACTTTCCTGTGGAGTTAGAGGACCGTCCGCGGTTGATGAGGGCCACTTAGGGTAGTTCCTCGTGAGCTGTGGATCCGCCATCGGCTTGCTTTCTCCATAGAGATCGTCATTAATTGAAAGCACAGCCGTGCTAATAGAATCTACACATGGCTCCGTGATGGGGTAGGACGTGTACCAGACCAGTGGCCAGGGAGACAAGACGCCCAGTCCCAAATCTACCTTTAATTGCTTACTGATTTGAGGCACCAGTGGCTCTAAGCACAGTGCGGGGCTTTGATGCGCAGGGTGAAATGAAGTATATGAAAGCTCTTTGGAAAAGTGTAGAGTGCGTTATCCTGAGCCATGTAAAGAACTGTGTTTGGCTAGTGGGGGCGGGAAAGGGCCACCTGCTTTCCCATTTGTTCTGTCAAAGACCCACTGGCAGGGCAGCTGGAAGAGAGGACAGAGATTGATGAAGCTACAGACCTTAGTTCTGGCGGCACTTCAACTCACCGTGGTGCTTTGAGGACCCAGAGGGGCTCTGCAATCAGAAGCTCCCAGGGCAATAGCAGGAGGCCAGGGCTGAGCACCGGTGTTGGCATCCTGTCTCGGTCGGGGGCAGAGCTCTGGGAGGCAGGCCTCCATCAGCTCCAGGTAGATGGTGACATCAGAGCCGAATGAAGAGGCAGCAGGCGCCGGAGTGCTGGGCTAATGCGTTCACCCTCCCCTTCGCCGGTCACACTGATGGGAACCGGGAGGAGAGACGATGTCATCAGGACTAATGGCCCGCAGCTGTTGGAGCGGCCACTGCCGGCTGGTGAGCTGGTGTGGGTATGCCAGGGTTCATTCACAGTGGGAAGGGGTCAGGGCAGGCCTCCCCCTCTGCCTCCCTTTGTCCGCAGAGCCCTGCCTCTTGGTGAGCAGTGTAGCTCGAAGAGACAGTTGGATCTGATGAACATCTGGTCCTGCAGAGACAGAGCACTTTGGGGTTTTCCATCAAAGGCAAAGGCAAGCTTTTTAATTTCAAGATTTAACCCCTGGCACCCGAAAATACAAGCGATGGGAAGTTATGTGTTTGTGGTTGGAATTTGGCTCTTTCAAATGGCCAGGGTGAGAATGAATTCTGGACTCTTCTAGAGTCTGTTAGAGAATGACCTGGCCCTTTCCACCTCTCTAGCACCGTCTCTGACATCTCATAGACACGTTGGGGTCTTTCATGCCAGGAAATGCCTGCCGTGCATTTCCACTCTGTGTATGTTTTTTTTTTCTTTGCACAGATCGCTAGCCCCTTGCCCCTGCTCAAACGTCAGCCATGCGCTCCCCTGCCCCCGGGCAAGTCCCCTCTTCTTGAGGACTGTAATCGACTACCTTTTTTTTTTTTTTTTAAAGATTTTTTGTATTTGACAGAGAGAAACACAGCGAGAGAGGGAACATAAGCAGAGGGAATGGTAGCGGGAGAAGCAGCCTTCCTGCCGAGCAATGAGCCCGATGCGGGGCTCGATCCCAGGACTCTGGCAGATGCTTAACGACTGAGCCACCCAGGCGCCCCTCGACTACCTTTTTGACTGAAGTTATCTTCTGATCTGCTGCACTTGCCACCCCTGAATAATAATAATAATAACATGTACATTTTGAAACATATGGGTATTGCCTTCTGGATGTAATGGGAAACAACATTAGCGATGCTCCTAGAATCATCTAGCAAACATTTAACGAGTGCCTTCAGTTCACTCATACATTCATGTATTCACCAAACATTTACCAGTTATATACCGTGTACTGGGTAGTGTGCTGGGAGTCGCTGAAGTGCCGACATGAGCGAAACAGAGCTTCTGGCTTCGCCAAGCGTGTCTTTTAGTGGAAAAGACAGTTGTCAGTCAAATAACCACACAAATGAATATGCAACAGCAAAGGATGATAAGTGCGAGAGAGGAGAATCAGAATAACATTTACTGAGCTCTGCTCTGCGCAGATCACTTCCGTGCATTATGTCCGTGAGCCCTCCCGAAGGGCCAAGGAGGCGGGTGCTGATGGTATTGAACAGTCTAGACATGAGGAAGCAAGACGAGAGGCCTTGCCCAAAGCTGTGTAGCGGGAGCGAGGTAGAGCTGGAATGAACCCCCGAACATCGAGGAGTGTCTTCACCTGTGCCCCTCCCCATGTGACAGAGCTGCCGGATCCTTCCCCAGGCACCAGCTCTAAGGACGAAACCATCTCCATGGACAGCCCACCCCAAAGCCTCACTCTCCTGTTTGGCCCTCTTCTTCCGCTCAACGCTTGTGAGTTACCGAATTGGATGAGCTATTGTTAGGAGCTATGGAGACCAGATGTGTGTAAGACATGACCTGCCCTCAGAGAACAACGTGTATAACCAAATAAGAGCTTCGGGAAACAAGAAAAGAGCCATCCTAATAGTGCAGGGACCTGATGCATGGCCAAAGGGATGGTAGCTACAATAAAGGTGTGTCCATTTCAGGGGAGGGAGGAATCACTGGGAAGGCCTAGCTGGTCAGGAAAGACTTCAAGAAGGGGCAAAGCTTGACTTAGGTCTCGAAGAAAGGGTAGGATTCGGGTAGGTGAAGCTAGGAAGGGCATTCCTCAAATCACCACCGGAGTTTCGGTCCAGGCCGTGAAGGTGGGTGCCTGCTAGCTCATGCACTGCCCGATACCGAGGGAGGAATAATGCAGGGTTCTGTCTTAGCAGGGGCTGGCTGTCTTCAGGGCTCTTAGGGGGCTCTCCTAGAGCAAGGACCTTCCAAGCTGGGACTTCAGGCGATGTCTCCAGTTGGAAGGGAATTTTTTTTCTTCCTCAATCTGGTACTACCATCTGACATCCTGCAGAAGTCAGCCCAAAGTTTGCTACTTCTGGCCATGGGAGGCTTCCTCAGACCAGGCCGAGTACGTACTGAGAGGGCTACCCTGGAAGAGCCTGGGGGCCTTGGGTCTCGGGAGGGGCTCTCTCGCTAAAAGCAGGGTGACCTCGGCCAAAGCATGCAAGCTTCATTTCTTAATTGAGGGTTTGCACAGAACCCGGCATTTTACATTTTCTGAAGAAACATCAACTTTGACAGAGTGTCTCCAATAGGACCAGTGAAGACTCACTATTGGAGACCCCCAAAATACCCCAGGCAAAATCAGACGTGCCCAGTGAGGCCAAGACAGGATTATATGCCGCTTTTCTCCCTGTCGGGTAGAGCTGCTTTCCGGGTTGAGAGTGGAAATGTACTTCTTTAGCACAAGAGGCAGTTGGTACCCTCAGAGGGGGCCAGGACTGTTATCGGGTTGAATCCTTGTCTTGCCACTTACTAGCTGTCTTTCCTGCATAAGTGACTTAGCCGATATGAGCTGGTTCTGCGTCGGTCCGGTAGGGCTACAACGTGAGTCTGATAGTCTGGTAGTGTTAGACACAGTTCATATACATCTAGACATGGGCACAGTGCCTGGCACCCGGCAGCCAGGGCCGGCACCCCACATTTACTCATCTACATGGGCTATATCCTTTTCCCAGAAGGGGACCGCACATTTCTGGTAGGGAGTCGAAAAACCAAACCAGCATACTCCAGGTGGCAGCCAGCAAACTTGTCATGGTGGCACAGGGATGGGATGTTCTTTTTTGTATCTTCCTCTTCCCCCTTTTAAATAATTTCCTCCTCTGGGACTCCACGCAAGGCCAGACTTAGAGAGGCACAACTGTGGAACCAAAGACACGTCTTTCAAACTTGTGCTATGCACGGACCCAGGTGACCTCAAATATCCTCATTCTTGGCTGGTCTCAATTTCATGAACACACACTGCCCAAGACCACGTATCCCGTATCCCCCGGGACTTCTGAGAAAACTGCTAGATAGCTTCCCCAGGAGCATAAATGCTGAGGAAACAAGAAATTTCCATACCAATGAGAGAGACCCGGTCATTGATTTCAGACCAGCTGGGGCTCCTGATTGTGGCTTGTAGGAGTATGCTTGGCAGAGATTAAACTCCTTCTTTAATTTTTGATGTTGTTTCTTTCTTCCTTGCCTTGACCCCAACAGTGTCTCAGAGATTTTAAAAGGAAAAGAGGCCCCATCATGTAGCAATGACTTGAAGTCATGTAATAACTCATTATAGTTTACATAAATTTTAGTTATTTCCATTATTATGTGGAAAAAATAACAGAGAAAGATGCCATAAAAATGAATAGTTCTTCTTGCACATAGACTCAGTCCAAAGGGGGGGAAAAATTTGCTATTTATATATGTATGGAAAGCACTGTTCCCAGTCTTGGTAGATACTCCACAAACCAATTTATATCGGCTTGCTTGGGGAAAGGAAGTACATTTGGGGTTCCTTCGAACTCTATTTCTGTGACAGAAACAAATACCTGCCCCTTAGAGCACAAGATTAGGATGTCTTTTGTCTCCTTTTAGGGGCAAAAATTAGGATTCAGGGAAGATGTCGTCCTTGGTTCCCAACTTTAGGCTGGATTTTGCTAGCAGTCAACATATATTGTCCTTTATTGTACATGCTGGAGTCACCCTGTCCCCAGCCTTGGGGTGGGGATGGCGTTCATAACAGGGGAGGGAGAAGGATGTGTTGTGTGTTAATCCATTAACATATTGTGCTAATTCTGGTAATGAAGGTCAGTGGAGCTAAGCGGACTCCAGAGACCATTTATCTTGCTTACCAGATGGGGTCAAAATATGCCAATCTGTGAGGGCCATGGGGGTGGTTTAACTGGGAATCATATCTTTGTATTTAGCTTTTAAAAAAATTAATCAAATTAATTAAATTAATTAAATTAATCTACCACAGGGTTTAAAAATTTTTTTTTTCATGTATTTGAATGCCTTGTAACCAACTTTTCAGTTATGTGATTAGTGCCTCCCCTGGCTCACTTCACAATCAACAGTGTCATTTCCCCCCCTCTGTTTCTTTAAAAAAATGTTACTATTAAATATTAAGTAGAGTTTCCACCATTGGTTAGGATGTGGAAAGCTGTAAGAGCATGCTGCTCTTACCTTGATGAGAAGAATCATAATCTGCAACAATATAACTTTTTAAAGGCTTTGTAAAGGGGGTGCCTGAGTGGCTCAGTCGTTAAGCATCTGCCTTTGGCTCCGGTCATGATCCCGGAGTCCTGGGATCGAGCCCCGTATGGGGCTCCCAGCTTGGCAGGAGGCCTGCTTTCCCTTTCCCACTCCCCCTGCTCGTGCTCCTGCTTTCACTGTCTCTCTTTTACTGTCAAATAAATAAAAAAATAAAAAAATAAATAAATAAATAAATAAAATCTTCAAAAATAATAAAGGCCTCATAAAGCTGAAGTCGTTGAATTCCGACGGGACCTAAACTGAGGGTGTGTCTGTACAACCTCTTGCTAATACCCCAGAGCGATCAAAAGGTGGGATTGGAAGAGATGAAGGTCTTCAAGGTTAAGGGCCTCGAGAGGGGGAGATTTATTCTGGATTGCCCAGGCGGGCCTAATGTAAACACATGAGTCCTTCAAAGTGGAGAACATTTTCTGGCTGCAGAGAACTGGAAAAATGCCAGCACGAGAGACTCTCCCCTATTGCTGGCTTTGAAAATGGAGGAGGGGGATCAAAAGCCCAAGAATGTGAGACACCCCCTGTAAATATTAAGACATATATAGGATCAAAGTAACTGTATAAGAACAGTAAACAAAAGAAGTCGGGGGTGGTTATATTAGTATCAAAGTCAATTTCCAAACCAGGGATGAGGAAGGACTTCCTGTAATGATAAAGGGTAGCAGCTTAAGAAGAGGTAACAGTTCTAAATGTGTATGCATCTAAAAACACAGCTCCAAAATACATAAAGCAAAAAATATAGAACTGAAAGGAGAAACAGACATAATCACATTTATAATTGGAAGTCTCAACATTCCTCTTTCAGTGACTGGTAGAACAAGCAGACCAAACAAAATCAGTAAAGATATAGAAACTAGAACAACACAATTGTGGAATCTTGTCTCGCCTTCTGGTATCCCCACTTATGTGTAGTCCTATCATACCAGCGTTGATGTGAGAGCCCTATATCAAATAGCAGAGGTGATGGTATGTTACATTTAAGTTTAGGTTATTAAAGACTGTGGTTTCTATCCTGCGTGCTCATGTTCTCTTTCTTGGATCACTCGCTGTGAGATCCCCATGTAACGGAGGCCGGGAACTAAGGAGCTAAAGCCTCCTGCTAATAGTCATGTGACGGAGCTTGGAAATGGATCCTCCACCTCCAGTCAAGTCTTCAGAGACTGTAGCTCTGGGCAACAGCTTGAGAAACAACCCCAGAAGAGACACTGAGCCAAAACAACCTAGCTAAGCCACTTCCAGATTCCTCCAGAAACTGTGTGAAATAATAAACGTTTATTGTTTGGGAGTAATTCATCTTGCAGCAATAGATAATGCAAAGACCAAAGATTTGACCTAATTGACATTTGTAGAATATTTCACCCAACAAGAGCACAGTCCATATTCTTTTCAATTGTCCAAAGAAATTTCATTAAGATAGATTATATTCTGGGCCATGAAACAAATCTTGTCATATTTCTAATCATTTACTTATATTTAATTCTCATCATTTCTTTTTCCTTTTTTTAAGACCTTTCATCTGGGATCACTTTCCTGGTGCTTGATATATATCCTTCAGAATTTGTTTCTCAAGTAAGGACATGTTTGTGGCTAACTTCAATTTTTGTTTTTAAGAAATTACTTTTTTTCTTCTTTCCATCTGTGCAAGCTATTTTGACTGATAGAACTTCAGGTTGGCGATTTTTTTCTGTGAGGACATGATTCTGCTATCTTAATTGTTGCTATTGAGAAGTCAAATACCAATTTAAGTGTCATTTTTAAAAAAAAGATTTTATGTATTTATTTGACAGAGAGAGAGATCATAAGCAGGCAGAGAGAGGGGGGGAAGCAGGCTCCCTGCTGAGCAGAGAGCCCGATGCAGGGCTCGATCCCAGGACCCTGAGATCATGACCTAAGCTGAAGGCAGAGGCTTTAACCCACTGAGCCACCCAGGTGCCCCGTGTGGACATTTTAATAATATTAATTTTTCTAATCGATGAGCACGGAATATCTTTCTATTTGTTTCTTCTTCAGTTTCTTTACTAATACCTGATAGTTTTCAGTGTACAGGTCTTTCACCTCCTTGGTTAAAATTTTTTTTTTTGGATGTAATTTTAAATGGGATTATTTTCTTAATTTCTCTGTCTGGTAATTTGTTATTAGTGCATAGAAATGAAACAGATTTTGTGTATTGATTTTTTTTGTCCTGTAACTTTATGAATTTGTTGATGAGGTCTAACAGCTTTTTAGTGAAGCTGCTATATAAAATCACGTCATCTGCAAATAGAGACAATTTTACTTCTTTCTTCCCTATTTGATCCTCTCTCTCTCTTTCTCTCTTTCTTTTTTTCCTCCCTCCCTCCCTCCCTCCCTC
>JAQQSY010002613.1:0-13560 GCA_028646535.1 Procyon lotor
TTTTTTTTTTAAAGATTATTTATTTATTTGACAGAGAGAGAGAAAGAGCACAAGTAGACAGAACAGCAGGCAGAGGAAGAGGGAGAAGCAGGCTCTCCACTGAGCAGGGAGCCGGACGCGGGAATCGATCCCAGGACTCTGGGATCATGACCTGAGCTGAAGGCAGCCGCTTAACCGACTGAGCCACCCAGGTGCCCCTTCTGCTCATTTTTTGATGTGATTATCAGTTTTGTGAGTGCTGAGTTTGAGAAGTTCTTTATAGATCTTAGATATCAGACCTTTGCCTGTAGTGTCATTTGCGAATATCTCCTCCCATTCTGTGGGTTGCCTGTTTGTTTTGTTGACAGTTTCATTTGCTATGTATAAGTTTTTTATCTTGATGAAATCCCAAAAGTTCACAGCAATTCAGTAATGTGTCAGTATACAAAATCAATGCACAGAAATCAGTTGCTTTCCTATACACTAACAATGAAAATATGGAAAGGGAAATTAGAGAATCGATTCCATTTACTGTAGCATCAAGAACCATAAGATACCTAGGAATAAACCTAACCAAAGAGGTAAAGGATCTGTACTCGAGGAACTACACAACGCTCATGAAAGAAATTGAAGAAGACCCAAAAAGGTGGAAAAGCATTCCACGTTCATGGATCAGTAGAATAAACATTGTTAAAATGTCTTTACTGCCCAGAGCAATCTATAATTTCAATGCCATCCCAGTCAAAATTCCACCAGTTTTCTTCAAAGGGCTGGAACAAACAATCCAAAAATTTGTATGGAACCAGAAAAGACCCCGAATTGCTAAGAAATGTTGAAAAAGAAAAACAAAGCTCGGGGCATCACAGTGCCTGATTTCAAGCTTTACTACAAAGTCGTGATCACCAAGACAGCATGCTACTGGCACAAAAACAGACACATAGACCAGTGGAACAGAATAGAGAGTCCAGATATGGACCCGCAACTCTGTGGTCAAATAATCTTTGACAAAACAGGAAAAAATATCCAGTGGAAAAAAGAAAGTCTCTTCAATAAATGGTACTGGGAAAATTGGACAGCTATATGTAGAAGAATGAAACTTGACCCTTCTCTTACACCATACATGAAGATAAACTCAAAATTAATAAAAGACCTCAATGTGAGGCAGGACTCTATCAAAACCCTAGAGAAGAACATAGGCAGTAACCTCTTCGACATCAGCCACAGCAACTTCTTTCAGGACACGTCTCCAAAGGCAAAGGAAACAAAAACGCTGCCTATTTTCAAAAGGAATTTAGAGCCACTAAAATCACTAACCACCACAATGAAGACATCGAAATAGAAAAGCTTAAGAAATGCACTATTATCTAACAATTTCACCCACTCTTCAGCTTCCCAGTAAAGTCTCCAGGAGTAAGGAAAGAAAATTTGACGACACCTAATGCCACATTACCACAGCAGTCTTACCTGGTTTTGTACTCCTCAATTCTAAAAAGACCTCTTACAAAAGCCTAGCAGAATCTAGAAAGAATCAGGACAGGACAGGACAGGACAGGACAGGACAGGAAAGGAAAGGAAAAGGAAAAGGAAAAAAGAAAAAAAAAGAAGATTAAAGTGTCCAGCTGGAGCTGGCTTCTGTATCACATATTCGTCTTACTTTCAGCAGTCAGATGATCATACTCTTGCATCTATCAGAAGGCCAGCCTTTCTGATGTAATACTGAAAATGCTCTCTGTTTAGCATTAAAGACAGTGAAGTCTAGTGCAGATCTATGCTAAGGCATTTTACTCTGTGTAGCAGACACAGCCCCCATAAAAGTGCTGCACCTTAACCTTACTCCAACATAAACTCTTTGTTGTGATGCCGTGGATCCTCACTAAGAAGTCACTAAAAAAGAGCCTTACCGAACTCATCTTCTTCCCTGAAACTGTTAGTAAGCACACACTGCACTACATTTTCAAGCATCTTCTTTAGAAAAATGATCAGGAGAAATTTCTTTCTGATTTTAGTGTTAGAATAAATGAGCTTATCCTGAGCTCATTTATTGAAGAGCTCATTTATTGAATGAGGTCTTCAATAGCATTGAAGAATGAGCTCTTCAATGAGCATTATATGAGCTCATTTATTGAAGCTCATATGGGAAGAGTTTTCCCTCATGATACCTATCCTTGGTAAAAATATAGACATCATAATATACACTGTGGTAAGAAGAATATATTCATCCTTGGTTCCATTTTATAATTCCTACCACTACATTCCCTCTGTATCACTCTTCTCTTCTACCTTTGTTACCGTCCTGAATTTTATATATGTTACCTTCCAAACATTTTATATAAGTACTGGGGTCAATAAGGTTCCTACCTTATACTTTTCCCAATTAGCTGTTTAACAAATTTTTTAATGTTTTAAAAATTATTCAAAACTAACTTTAATGACTACATAATGTATTATTATATTTATCATAGCTTATTACCCTATTAATGGATGTTTAAGTTGCTAATGTTTTATCATCAGTGAAAACCAGTGATGAAAGAAAAAAGTCATCTAAGACTTACTACTAAGTTAGATGGTTCTATCACTATGCTTTATGGTAATTTGGCAAATTCACATTTAAAAAGTTATTTTGACATGGCGGCACCTGAGTGGCTCAGTTGGTTAAGCACATGACTCTTGATTTTGGCTCAGGTCATGATCTCAGGGCTGTGAGATCGAGCCCCACATGTTGGGCTCTGTGCCCAGCACAGAGCCTGCTTAAGATTCTCTCTCTCCTACTCCTCTCCTAAAAAATTTGACATAAATACTTCTGTAGTTAGATAGTGAGAAATGTGTCTTTTTCAGGAGTTAAGAAGTCTTCAATCTGTTCATTGTGGGAGGGAAGAACCTTCCATTGTATTTGTTTCCTTTTATCAAAGTAGTCTAATCTTAAGTGATGGGTCAGTTTATACTTTTCTTTTTACTATCTACAATGTCAACCCTATTACAATCCCCAAATTCTAGCAATAAATAAACCTAGCTTAGGAGCACCTAGTACCCATTAGGCCTTTGTGTTGTGGGAAACATAAGTACTAGCTACCCTAAGGAAGCTGATTTAAAGCTTACTGGCTAGAATGGTCAGGTAAACCCTTTATTTAAAAAAGAGTACGTTTCTATAGGACTTTTAAACTGTTACAGTAGATAAATCTTGCAACATATTTTCACCAAGCAAAAGGAAAGCTAAATGGCCTTCCAAAAATATCAAGGACAAAAGATCTGACCAGCAATTCTGAACATGGAACTAAGTGCTGTCTGCCATTTTTATGCTCAAAACACAACAGAAAAGCTTCCCACCACTGGTGTAAAAGGTAGAGGAGAAAGAGAGGCAGAAATACAAGAGCCACTTTCACATAAAATACTCTTGACTTAAAAAAGAAAGCAAATTTCATTGTCTCCTATCCTGCCTCCCAAAGGAAAAAAAATTTTTTTTTTTGCCAAGTTGCATCATTCAGGAATCAAAGTTTCCATTAAACTTCATTAACGTGACGTTACAAAAGATTTTCAATATGTCATCTTTTGTTTGCCTTGTGAAAGATGAGCGTTAATATAAGGCTTCATAAACCTTTAAGACCACCCGGTAAAATAGGCCTAAAGATTTAAACATACAAAATTAAATCACAAAAAAACTCAAAGAAAATGGAAAATCACTTTATAATCCTGAGGTAAACACAATATTTTTCTAAACTTTACACAAAACCCATAAATTGTAAAGGAAAGGATCTTATAAGAAATCAAACACTTGTTGGCCAAGTCACTATACATAAACATGAATGATATAAGGGAAAAAATATCTGTGACATGTATGAAAGAGTTTTCAAGACACTTCAGTGTACCAATAAACCAATAAGAAAAATGTTAAAACACTGAGTGGAAATTTATCAAGCAGGGCACATGGATGTCTCAGTCCATTAAGCTTCTGCTTTAGGCTCAGATCGTGATTCCAGGGGTTCTAGGATCCAGTCCCGCATAAGGCTCCCTGCTCAGTGGGGAGCCTGCCTCTCCCTCTCCCTGCTGCTTCCCTTACTTCTGTTCTCTATCAAATAAATAAACAAACAAACAAACAAACTTTTTAAAAAAAGAAATCTTCAAGGAAATCTTATATAAAAAAGCACTTAGCAAGGAACATACTCCCAACAATTTATAGAAGACATAAAAATAACTTACAATACTGAAAAAATGCTCAAACTTACTATCAAATAACATAAAGAGAAGCAAGACTATTTTAATACCTAACCAATAAACAAAGACTAAACAGGTTAGTAAGTTAGATCAGATATGGAGAAAATAAGCATTGTAAACAGTGGAAATAAATGTATATTATCATCCTTTCAGTGATTCTTTTTTTAAGTTTTATTTAAGTAATCTCTATACCCCACTTGGGGCTGGAGCTCAAGACCCCTAGATCAAGAGTCACATGCTCTGACTGAGCCAGCCAGGCACCCCTTTGAAAGAAGAATTTTTTTTTTTTTTTAAAAGATTTTATTTATTTATTTATTTATTTATTTATTTATTTATTTATTTATTTAATTTATTTGACAGAGAGAAACACAGCAAGAAAGGGAACACAAGCAGAGGGAATGGTAGCAGGAGAAGCAGGCCTCTTGCCGAGCAGGGAGCCTGATGTGGGGCTCAATCCCAGGACCCTGGGATCATGACCTGAGCCAAAGGCAGACGCTCAACGACTGAGCCACCCAGGCGCCCCTGAAAGAAGATTTTTAACAACAAAATTTTACAGGCAGATAAGCTGTGGCCATCCACCAATTCATTTCATTTCTAGGAATTTATCTGATAGAAATAGAGATAGAAATACTCACATGAGTATGAAAATAAATACACATATGTACAAGAATTGTTGATGGAACAACTTATACAATACAAAATTAGAAAGTGGAAGATCTACCAAGAGTGAATTTATTAAAATTAAAATTTGTAATATTATAATTAATGTAGCCATTAAAAAGAGTAGATCAACATGCTTTGACATGGAGAAATATCAATATACTTTAAAAAGACAAATATGTAGAGTAAAATGCTATTTATTTATTTATTATTATTTTTTTTTTAATATTTTTTTTTTAAAGATTTTATTTATTTGACAGAGAGAGACACAGCGAGAGAGGGAACACAAGCAGAGGGAATGGTAGCAGGAGAAGCAGGCTTCCTGCCGAGCAGGGAGCCCGATGTGGGGCTCGATCCCAGGACCCTGGGATCATGACCTGAGCCGAAGGCAGACGCTTAACAACTGAGCCACCCAGGCGCCCCTAAAATGCTATTTATATTAATCTACATGCAATACTAAAATTTTTGAGCATCTTTCAAATCTAAAAAAAAACAAAATTACATGCATCTTCTAAATTCTCAATGACAATTTATTAATTTTATAGTCAGCAGGAAAAAAATTTTTTTTTCTAAAATAAAAAGACAAACCCAATTTTAAGTATAGTATATGACTGATACAAATCCAATCATCTTCTGGATGACCAATTTCTGCAAGACAAGTCAAAGGGCTAAAAGGAGTCATAGCAAAATGTTTACTATCTGAGTAAACATAGTATCTGAGGTATGAGAAATTCACAAGCAAAAATTGACATTTTGATGAAAATCGGGCTTTGTTGAGTCCAGAGGGCAGTAATTATGGCATTAAGATGTGAGTCCTATGACTGCCCTGCTTCTTGGTTACTATATTCATCATATGAGTGGATGCAACGATAACCATAGCCCATCTATAGTAAGTTCCCCTTTCCCAGTTCTAATGGGGTGGAATTTCATTTAAAACCCTGAAATCTATCACTAAAGATAGGTATCTGGAAAAAAAAAAAAAAAAAATCTAGAACAGAGTAGTAATTTCACTTTATCCCTGCCCAGAAAAAGGCACCAACATTGTTACAGGCAGCAGATTAACCTTTTGATGTAGAAAATAAATTAAGAAGTGAGTCAATACACAATTTCTTCACAGGTTTCCTTCTATGATGTAACATCCTTCAAATTGGGAAACAAAAGCAACTACTACCATATTTGAAGATAAAAGTCTTTTTTTGCTTCCATCTAAAAGAAGCCACAGCTTTGATAAAAAGTCTGAAATGAAGTGAGTCAACAATATGGGTTCAAATTAAGATGAACTATTAGATTCCTATCTATTAGGATGGAAATTAAGATGCCTATTAGTATGTAAACATTCCTTTCACCAGGTATTCTCATTCTGAGAAAAAAATCCTGGCTTTCCAAGACTGTTTTACCTTAATTCTGGAGGAGCCTAAAAGAGACAACATATACATAAACTTGACCAGGTTCCATACTTAATTGGGCACCATGAGCCCCTGGTGGCCCCTTATTCCCTTCCATGAATAAGTAAGTAAAACTACTGGGTTTTGCCTCTTTGTTTTCCTCTATTTTCAAATTTTCAAAAAATAATTCATTTTTGCTTATTATAAAATACATATCCATCATATACCTATACTTTTTAATTTGCCCTGATTCTATGAAAAACAAAGGGATTTTATACTTCCAATGTTTTCTATTTTTAAAAATACTGAACAATTAAATATACATCCATTGTTACTTTTTAGTAGTAATATTAGAAAATGTTAGTAAAGATACTGAGTTATCAACTAATTATATAAACAGCTGTCACCAACCCATGCATGATACATATTATATTCCCTTGCCTTTCACTTTCACTTATATTTACTTTCATCAAGTTCTCAGAAAAGTTTCTAAAACACTTTTTTACTTGAATGTTCGGTATACTCACCTTACTTAAAGTTAATCACAAGGGTCAGATGCTGTAAAAGGCAGGGTTGACACCCCCAGAAGAATGTATCTAAGCTCTAAACTATTTCTGAAAGACCAATGCTTACACATGTAATGTATCTCTCAGAGAACCTAGGATTTCATATTTAGTGTAGGCTCAAAGTTATGAAATCAACTTAAAGTAACATTTTAGAACATTAAACAGATTTAGAACATTAAAAACATCCACCTCCTACTATCACAAGTTAGAATGATGATTTTCCTTAGACTTTAGATGTACAATTAAAAAAAAAACAAAACCAAAAAAAAAAAACAAAAACAAAAACAAAAACAAAAAAACAAAAACAAAATTAAAAGCCCAACCATAAAAGCACACTGCAGTTTCAGGACCTTTAATGCAGCACAGAGTGCAAAGTCACAGTCAGGAGAGGGGCCAAGTTTCCTTCAACCTAGAAAAAGCCAAAAGCTCTACCAAAATATCAAATTAAGATACTATTTCACTGTTCCATCAAACTTCCCAGTCAAAAAATACTTATCCCATTCTTATTACACTGCAAATAAATACACAATATACTTTTTATAAATGTTACTTATGTAGGCCAGTAATACTTTGCATGGGCAGATCATTCTGCCACTTACAAAGTGATGTTATTTTCATACCTGATTTGAGCTTCACAAATACACCATGAAGTACACCAATTGGCTATTATGTACAATGTGCACATGGAAACCAGACAGAGTCATAAATTATATGCTCAACATCATTAAACATCCTGACTCCCTCCAATGCTTTTTCTTTTTTCCCAATGCTCTTTTTACAGTAATTTCATCATGATGGTAACATGAACCAGAGAGAAGGTTTTAGGATAGTGATTTATGGACAAATACTAAAGAAAATTTATATTTCTGACTTCCTGTAATGAAGGAGGAAAATCTTTGACTCACTTTACTCATTTTTAATACTTCCTTCAAAAAACCTACTGGCCCTTAAACAAAGTTTCCACACATCAGATGTCCTTTAAAAAAAAGAAAATCCCTAAACTTATCAGTTATTTCCAATCCTTCCCACCTTATAGGGCTAAATTTCATCTCAGAACCCAAATTGAGAAACTTTTTTCAAGTTTATCTGGTGCAGTATATTGGACATGACCTTTGAAACACACTCATATCTCTAATTTCTTTTAATCTAGTTAAAACCGTAAAACTGCCAGCAAGGAAATTCTTTAAAATGTAAGTTATCACATACATTATGGCAACTTCCTCACTTAACCACACATAAACATGCAAACAATCCAGCCTCTAGTAGTTCTGCATTGTTAGATGAGTCTGCATTTTCTGTTTTAAAATATCCTGGGCTTAACAGGCCTTGCTGCTGTGTCCATGTTCTTTACATGTCTGAAACTACTGCTCTAGGATCTTAGCAGTTCATACTCATCAAGCTTTTTAAAATCTTTATTTAACTTAGGTAAGAATGCAACTACACAATTGAGACTATAATACTGTGGAGCAAGTTAGTAAATCAAACATGTTCATCAATCATGTCTCTTATGCCCTGTAAATGGACTCAAATATCTAGTAAGATACTGAGCTAACACAATACACAATATATACAAAATAATGAAAAGGAATTGAAATTTGAGGAGGAAGCAAAGCTTCAAAGAAAATATGAATACTATAGCTTGAAAAACAAAAAAGCTTTAAAATGGGTATTTTATTAAGACTTAACGTATACTTGGGAGTTGAGATTAAACCTCAATTTTTCAGGACTGACAATTGCAAAAACACAGACTATTCCTACAGAAGACCAATGTGACCCTTTCTTTAGGACAGAAAACAAAATGTGGGCTAAATAATATGCTTCTGACCCATTCATATCCAACATACCTGTAACAGAAAATAAAAGTAAGCACAATCCAAAATATCAGTACCATATAAAACATGGTACTCAAAGTGATTTAATGAAAACAAGCTTTAAAAGTCTACATTTCATCATTGCTTAACTTCTTTATTTCCACTGGCAAATGTTTACAAATAACAAATTTAAAATTCTCCTATCTCTAGATCTTTTCAGATTAATATGCCTATCTTTTGTCACCTGATAGATTTACAGGAATAATCAACATTGCACTGCCTTAACTAAAGACTAAGCACTTTTGTCCTTGATTTTACCATGCAAAATGAAAACAGATTAAAATGAGACATATGGATGCTAAGAATTATTGTCACATCTGGGTTTTTTTTTTTCCTTTTTAATCCAACAAATGCATTCTTGCCCCTTCCAGACAAATAATTTATATTTAAATTGTTATTCATAGAATCTGTGGATGCAGTAACAGGGTCTCTGTAGGTTTTTTGCTGTTGTTTATTTGCTTTTTAAAGCAATGTTTAAAGGATCTATTGAACTGCTGTACCTGTATCCTTTTTTTAAATTAAGTTTTTTTTTTTAAAAATAAAAGTTTTTTCCTCAGAAAATTTGGAAAATAACAGAAAGCAAAAAGAAAAAGTCACTTATAGTTTCACCATCTGATCACTTTTATAACTATCTTTTGAGCTTATTTTTAGTAGACATGATCACTTCTGGTTCTATAGTTTCATTTACAAAATCAGAATTATATCATTCTCTAATCTGTTTTCACTTCAAAAGTATTTCCCATACCCTTGAATATTATTTGAGAATGTTTTTTATTTAGTAACTTCTTTAATTAGAATCCTATCCTTCGCTTATAGTTAAAAATTACGCATTAAAATAATGCCCTCGCTTTCTCCTGTTCCTTCACCTTTATGACAAGAACTCAGCATAGTAGTAAGCCATTCACACTAGTGTCCAAGGTGTGACAGATTGTATCCCCCTGAGAAATGCAGGACCTAAGAAGATTTAAACCTTAAACCAAAAACATGAAGCGCTGACAGAGACAGTTCAAGCACTATCCAATGGATGTGGCCTTACTGGAGGAGGCAAATCTAAAATTCGCAGGACTCATGTAGTTAGCTATTCTAGCTACAAAAAAGCTCCACTTCGTTTTAAAAAAAGGCAATTGTGAAGCAGTGCAAATTTCACCCACTCAACCAAGTACCGTAATTGACTGAGTTCGTTAAAATTGCCGCTCCCAATGGCAGAGCTGGATTCATCAAAATAAATATGCAGAGCATACAAGGAACTGTGTGGACAGCTGCTACAGAGAAATTATGGATTAGGAAGACCACCGGGTGAGGGGGAAAAGGATAAGGAAGGGGATCTGATCACTGTCACCCTGGCGTATAAGCACCACAATCTCAGCTGCATTATTTAATATTTAATCTTTCTATTCCTGGCATCACGGGGCTCAAACGTCACCAAAAAAGATGGGCCGGCTGAAAAAAACGGCCGGGTGACGCACATAACATCTTACCATATGGATTCTCATCAATCAAGAGCAAGAAGCGCCCAAGCCAGCCTAGTAAAGGAAGAAGGGTTCCCCCCGCCCCGGCCATCAGCTCCCCCTATCCCCTGGTACGCCAATCTGGTTCGCGAGCAGGGATCGGAGGTTGCAAGACCTCCAGACCCTACGCCTCAGGGGCCGCCGGCTCAAGACCACCATTGCACCAGCTCCCGCCGGGAGTCAACCCCAGCTCGAGCAGCCACTGCCAGAGCAGACCCCCGCCTCACAGAAGACTCCGCCTCCACCTCCGCCACACAACTCAACAGCGGGTGCGGGACAGGGCCCCGACAGGCGACAGAGACTCCTCTCCCGGGGTCCCAACCAGCCCAGGGCCATACCTGAACGGGCAGCGCCACCTCCGCCCGACTTTGTTGACTGTCGCGGTGGCGGCGGTCACAGCTCCGAGCACAGTGACGCCTCACTTAAAAACAACAACCTGCTCGCAGGCGTCCGCAGCCGGGAGGCGGCGGCCGGCGGGGCGCCGCAGCGCATGCCGGGACTCGTAGTCCCTCCCGCTCCTCATGTCGGGCGCAGGAGGAGGGAAGAACTACGACTCCCGAAGCGGAGCGCAGCCTCCCGGGGCTCGGGGGCAGGAAGCTAGGCGGGGCGGCTACGGTGCCCACAACATCCGGGCCCTGGCGCGAAAGCGGCTCCGCGGCCGGTTGCTACGGAGACGGGCTGCTACTACAACTCTAAAGGATTCGCGGCTCCACCCCCAGGCGGCTCCCTGGATTAGGCGGATTAGTATATACCGATTGATCTAGCGAACAGTTCATATTCTCTGCGCCTTTAATTGGATGTAGTAAAAAGGCCCTCCCCTGCGCGCTCGCTGGTCTTCTTGCCGTCCGCTGCGGGAGAAGACTGCGTTTGCCGAAAAAGAAGATACCGAGAATGACCGAGTACGACTGGGTGGGTTTGGGCAGAGGGCTGAATGTTTTTGACAGTTGGTATTCCTTGTTATAAATTTGGACACCCCGCACCGCCACTCGCCCCACCCCCAAGAAACACCTTTCTAGGCAACCACTGGGCTACACGGATGTGAATGTGCGTCGCGTTGAGCCAGAATTGCTTCTGGAAGTACAAAATGACTGGGGATGGTGTGCAACTGCGGTGATGGCTTTAAATGAGAAAAACGTACCTTGTTAATTTTACATCTTACACTGCCTTGTTCAAAAAGGATAGGACCAAAAAAAAAAAAAAAAAGAATACGGTGCACTTGTATTCACTTTTGATTTTGATTGAAATGTAGAAAGTTAAGGTTTAGGGTTAAACAAGTTTCTGTCCCCCAGTTGTGGCGAAAAAAAAAAAAAAGATAAATAAGAAAAGCATTAACAAGGAGAATGATGGGCCTGAGCTTAAACAAAAAGGTGCCTCAAAATTAGACTTTTGGAGGGTCGTTTGCTTTTGGTGTTGCTATAGGTAACATCACCTGTGACACATAAAAAAAGATTTTTTATTTTAAAATTATAGCTTCCATAAAGGGCATTTTTATTATCTCAATGACTTGTTCTTATTTATCTTTTTAAAAATGTGTGTTTATAAGGAAGAAGTTTGAAAAGTCACAGTGGCTTGGCTTTCTCTAATTCCAGGGGAGACTGAAAATTACATTAGTGAGAAACGCAATACCATCTCTGTAGATTTTTATTCCTTTCAAGGCACTTGCACAGTCTAATTTTTTAAGACCATCGATTTTAGAAAAATCACTTACAATTTTAGTTAACCTTTTTAATACTTGAGTAAATATTTGCTGATCCTGTGTGTAACCTGACAGAGCATTTAAAACAATCCTTTTATTATTCTTTGTATAAGACTGTTTTGTTTTTAATTGTATCTAATTTGAACATCACATTTTAAGAATATCAGGTTTGAAGAGGGTGAAACCCAAATAAGAAAACTGCAGTAACCTATGACAAAGTAAAACCAATGAGTATTTCACTTCAAAGTCTGTAACAATTTTTCTGGAAGTCAAAAAGATTCATGGTAGACCCTAAAATTTCCTGATTTTGTGGTACAAATTATGCCAACAAAGTTTATTAGCTAATTTGTCTTCTGTTTTGACTAGATTTGGTTTACTGTAATTCTAACTTTTTAAGGAACCTCCATACTGTTTTCCAGAGTGGCTCCACCAGCTTGCATTCCCACCAACAGTGTAAGAAGGTTCCTCTTCACATCCTCACCAACATCTATCATCTCCTGACTCCTTAATTTTAGCCGTTCTGACCAGTGTGAGGTGGTATCTCATTGTGGTTTTGATTTGTACTTCCCTGATGTTGACTGATGTGGAGCATCTTTTCATGTGTGTGTTGGTCATTTGGATGTCTTCTTTGGAGAACTGTTCATGTCTTCTGCCCATTTTCTGAGTGGATTATTTGTTCTTTGGATGTTGAGTTTGATAAGTTTGTTGTTGTTGTTGTTAGATTTTTGGATACTAGCCCTTTATTTGTTAAACATTTGCTGGTATCTTCTCCAATTCTATGGGTTGTCTTTTGGTTTTGTTGACTGTTTCCTTTGCTGTGCAAAAGCTTTTTATCTTGATGATGTTCCAACAGTTCATTTTTGTCTTTGTTTCCTTTGGCTTTTGAAACATTTCCAGCAAGAGGGTGCAGCGGCTGAGGTTTCAGAGGTTGCTCAATGCCTGTGTTCTCCTCTAGGATTCTGATGGGTTCCTGTCTCACATTTAGGTCTTTCATCCATTTTGAGTCTATTGTTGTGTATGGTATAAGAAAATGGTCCAGTTTCATTCTTCTGCATGTGGCTGTCCAATTTTCCCAACACTGGTTGTTGAAGAGACTGTCTTTTTTCCATTGGATAGTCTTTCCTGCTTTGTCGAAGATTAGTTGACCATAGAGTTGAGGGTCCATTTCTGGGTTTTCTATTCTGTTCCATTGATCTATGTGTCTGTTTCTGTGCCAGTACCATACTGTCTTGATGATTACAGCTTTGTAATAGAGCTTGAAGCCCAGAATTGTGATGCCATCAGCTTTGGTTTTCTTTTTCAACATTCCAATTTTAGGGTTATTTGTTTCAGCGCTGTGAAGAGAGTTGATGGTATTTTGGTAGAGATTGCATTGAATGTGTAGATTGCTCTAGGTAGCATAGACATTTTAACAGTATTTGTTCCTCCAATCCATGAGCATGGAACATTTTCCCATTTCTTTGTGTCTTCCTCATATTCTTTCATGAGTATTCTATAGTTTTCTGAGTACAGATCCTTTGCCTCTATGGTTAGGTATATTCCTAGGTCTCTTTATTATTTTTGATGCAATTGTAAATGGGATTATTTCCTTAATTTCTCTTTCTTCTGTCTCATCGTTAGTGTATAGAAATCCAACTGATTTCTGTGCATTGATTTTATATCCTGCCATGTTGCTGAATTCCTGTA
>JAQQSY010002614.1:0-13560 GCA_028646535.1 Procyon lotor
TTGGGTTGCTTCCATAATTAAGCTATTGTAAATAATGCTGCAATAAACAAGGAACAAACTAACATTTTCATACTCTTTGGGTAAATACCCAGTAGTGGAATTATTGGATCATATGGTAATTCTATTTTTAGTTTTTTGAGGACCCTCCATACTGTTTTCTCCAGTGGCTGCACCAGTTTGCAATCCCACCAACAGTGCACGAGGGTTCCCTTTTCTCCACCTCCTCGCCAACACTTGTTTCTTGTGTTGTTGATTTTAACCATTCTGATAGGTTGGAGGTGATAGCTCATTGTGGTTTTGATTTGCATTTCCCTGATGATGAGTGTCGTTGAACATCTTTTCATGTGTCTGTTGGCCATCTGGATGTCTTTTTTGGAGAAATGTCTATTCATGTCTTCTGCCCATCTTCTAATTGGATTATTTCTTTTTTTGCTGTTGAGTTGAATACGTTCTTTATATATTTTGGGTACTAACCCTCTATCAGATATGTCATTTACAAATACCTTCTCCCAGTCAGTAGGTTGTCTTTTAGCTTTGTTGATTGCTCCCTTTGCTGTGCAGAAGATTTTTATTTTGATGTAGTCCAAATACTTTATTTTTGCTTTTTCCCCTTGACTTAGGAGACATATCTAGGAAATGTTGCTTGGCTGATGTCAGAGAAATTACTATCTATGCTCTCTTCTAGGAGTTTTATGGTTTCAGGTATTCCATTTAGGTCTTTAATTCATTTTGAATTTATTTTTGTTTATGATGTGAGAAAGTGGTGCCATTTCATTCTTTTGCATGTAGCTTTCCAGTTTTCTCAACACCATTTGTTGAAGAGACTGTCTTTTTCCCTCCATATATTCTTGCCTCCTTTGTCTAAGCTTAATTGACCATATAATCCTGGGTTTATTTCTGGGCTCTCTATCCTGTTCTATTGACTTACGTGTCTATGTTTGTGCCAGTGCCATACTGTTTTTATTGCCACAGTTTTGTAGTGTATATCTTGCTATCTGGGATTGTGATACCTCCAGCTTTGTTCTTTTCCAAGATTGCTTTGGCCATTCAGAGTCTTCTGTGGTTCTGTGCAAATTTTAGAATTGTTTGGTCTATGAAAAATGCTGTTGGTATTTTGATAAGGATTGTGTTAAATCTGTAGATTGTTTTGGATAGTATGGATATTTTAGCAACATTTGTTCTTCTAAACCATGAGCATGGAATACCTTTCCATTTGTTTGTGTTCTTTTACATTTCTTTCATCAAAATTTTATAGTTTTTAGATTACAGGGTTTACACCTCCTTGATTAAATTTATTCCTAGGTTAAAAATACCCATTTATTTCAGATAATGAAATTTGCATAGTATGAAATCTACTAAGCCATTTTTAGTCATCTTTAAGAGTATTAGATAATTACAATGCCAATCTTCAAATTTTAAAAGGTTACTTGGCAATGGAAAGGATATACCGCATTTTTTTTCCTTTTTGTTAACGCTAGTATTTTACATTCATCTGGACATGTCTACACCGTTCTTCACAAGAAACAACATTGAAGGGGCACTTGGGTGGCTCAGTCATTGAGCCTTTGGCTGAGGTCATGATCCTGGGGTTCTAGGATCTAAGCAGCTCAATGGGAAGCCTGATTCTCCTTCTCCAATTAAGGGTGATTTGGATATAAGTAAAGGTCATGTTAGAGGATCATCAAACTCCTTTCAAAGTTATTACTCTTTTAAGCCAATTGCTGTGGAATGAATTGTGTTCCTCCAAAATTTATATTGAAGCCCTAACCCCCACTGTGATGGCATTTGGAAATGGGCCTTTGGGAGATCAGTGGGTTTAGATAAAGTCATGAACATGGGTTCCTCATAATGGGATTAGTGCCCTTGTAAAAAGATACCAGTCAGCCTCCTTCCTCTTTCTCTCTGACATGTGTGGACCCAGAGAGAAGATGGCCATCTACTTTCAGGAAGATGAGTTCTCAGTGAAGAACCAAATCTTCTGGCACCTTGATCTTGGACTTCTTGGCCTCCAAGACTGTAAGAAAATAAACTTTGGTTGTTTAAGCTACCCAGTCTATGGTATTTTCTTATGGCAGCCTGAGCAGACAAACACATTAATGATTTAGTTTCAATAAATAATTCCATAGAATAGAAATGTATTTTGCTTGTAAGCAGTTTGAAATCCCAGACCTGAACCAAATACTCTAATGATTTTCCTTAAGTAATTTACTTATGTAAAACTTTCTTTATGTTTCTCTTAATTCCTCTGCCCATTGCCTTTTTATTCAGCAGTATTCATTAGAGTTAGTACGGTCCATCACAGTGTTTTAGAAATAACTGATGTTCTACATTTTATTCCTGGAGTTATTTTAGACAGTTCATTGAAAATTCAAACCAAAAGCCTGAAGCAATTCTATTAAATTTTGGAAACTTAAAATATCTTATTAGAGAGACCAGGACAGAGAAATTTAAATAGATTTTTTAGTAGTTCAACTACAGATATTTTTAGATGCGTGAATTTTCAGGTGTCAATGTGATAAATCTGCTTGTACCAAAAAATGCACATTATAGGTTATTAAAGGTGTGATTATTAAAATCACTTCTTAAATGAAATCTTTTATTTATCTATTTGGCATTCTTTTGTATGTTTAGATATCGGTAAATATTCAATCCACTGATGCTCATGGATTGTGTGTTTTCTGAGGTAGGAATTAGCATTTTATTTATTTGGTGTTGTCTTGTAAATGTCCAACTAAAAACATAATAAAAGCAGAAATGATAAAAGCAATATCAGTGTGGAGTTTACTGATAAGATACAAAAATACCTTCATAAATCTAAAAACAACTCAGCAGAACTTGTAGTTCTTCCAAAATAGGCACAGAAAGATCTGAAAGGTTTGAGGATATTTTTCATAAAATCATACCTTTGTAAGAAAGTCTCAGGAAACATAAAACAGGTAAAATTATTAATTTATCACAGATTTTATATCATATAATATGTAATTTAAAAAATACATGCCCTCTAAATCTACATGTATAGTGAAGAAGCAGGAAGACTAGGCAATGTACCTTATTTCCAAGCCATAAAAGTCTTAGAACTGTGAATTTTAAAAAAACTCAATAAAAATACTCAGAAAATTTATAAGATGTGGTCCCTGCCCTTAGCTACTTCTCTTCCATAAAAACTGAAAATAAAACTCATATGCATTTTATTATTCATAAAAACGAGCCATTGTTGACTACATAGCAAAAAGGAGGAACAAAATACTGTGAGAAAAGCAAGATAGTTGATCCGTGAACTAACTAAAGCAAATGTATCTTCACTTCCATGATTTCAAATACTCATTTCCATTGAATAACAAGATGAATGTTTGTAGGACACTCAGAAAAAGCAACAATAAAATAAACACACAAACAAACTTCGAGTTCAGAGACTTTTACTATAGCCATTTTATTTGGTGGAAATAATGCTTTGCTACCCAAAGGCCTGTTTGGGTTTTTTTTTTAACTCTATTTGGTAATAATTTCAAACTTACAGGATAGTTGCAAAAGTGAAATTAGTACAAAGAACATCCCATATGCTTTACCAAGATGCGCTTGGTAACATTTTATCTCATTTGTTATTCCTTACCATTCTCTGTTTACACACACAAACACACACACACATAATTTTATAAGACTTTATTTATCTATTTGACAGA
Organism: Procyon lotor; assembly: GCA_028646535.1. Taxonomy (NCBI): domain Eukaryota; kingdom Metazoa; phylum Chordata; class Mammalia; order Carnivora; family Procyonidae; genus Procyon; species Procyon lotor. Next base: position 3,681 of record JAQQSY010002614.1, read on the forward strand.
GAGCGTGCATGCATGTGTGTGCACATGCAGTGGGCTCTGAAACAGGGAGTGGGGCAAAGAGCAGGGGAGAGAATCTCAGGCAGACTCCACAGTGAGTGCGGAGCCCAGCACAGGCTAGGTCTCACGACCATGAGATTATGACCTAAGCCAAAACCAGGAGTGGGAGGCTTGATTTACTGAGCCACCCAGGTGCCCACACACACAATTTTGTAATTTACACACACACACGCACACACACGTTATTTTTTCCTGAATCACTTGAGAAATAAGTTACGTATATCATGACTTCTTACCCCTAAACACTTCAGCATGTGTTTCCTGAATATAACAATACTTTCTTACATAGCCGCAGTACTATTATCAGTATCAATAACCTTAACATGATTACTATATTCATACACAAAAATATTTTAATCTAATTTACCAGTCACATTCCAGTTTTGTCAGATGGCCCAATATGTCTTTTATAGGAGTTTTTTGTTTCCCCTTTTCAATATAGGATCCAGTCTAAGGTCAGGAATTGTATTTAGTTGTCACATCTCTTTGAATTTCTTTAATCCAGAATATTTTCACAGCCTTTCTTGGTCTTTTATGACATTAGCATTTTCGAAGAATGAAACTAACCCTTTTTTTGGTGTGTAGAAGAAACATCATGATTTTGTGTTTACCTGGTGTTTACTCGTTTTCATTCTGAGCAGGACTATTGCACAGATTATGTGTCCTCAAGTCATCAAATCTGAAGACACATAATATCCATCTTTTCCTTACTGGTGAAGTTCATTTTGGTCACTTAAACAATTATCTTTAATTTTTTAAATTATTTTAAATTTAAAATATTTTAAATTTTAATGATTGCACTTGACTGCACTATTTTTTCTCTCTTGTAACTAATACACGGTCATTGGAGAGATACTGAGGATCATGAAAATATCCTGCTTCTCATCAAAAAATTTCTCCAGATGTACCACTCATTGATGATTCCTCCTGATCCAGTCTGTTCTATGAGAATAGCAAAATAGTGATTTCCCACTTCATGTGTAGCTTAACAATTACCAGGTGTCCTTCTTCTATTCTGCTAAAGCAAAATCCTTTTTCTCATTTGTTATGTATGGTTGTATGCATACATGTATGTACACGTTTATACATTTACATCTTAATTATCAATATGGGATCATGAATTTCTATTTTTTCAGTTGTTTATAATTCATTACAATATATATGTACACACACATATATGTATGTGCGTATGTATATGTGTGTATGTCTGTGTGTGTATATATATATATATTCAAATATATAACATTAGCCTACAAAGTAAGTGTTGCTATCTCCACTTTAAAATGATAAAATGATACCTTCTCCAGATAGGTAATTTGTCCAAGGTCATTTAAAAAGTACTTGCCAGAGCCATTTTTGAATTTAGTTTCATTGATCAGCAAATCAGGTCCTTATTCTATTATACCCAGTTCTAGGGCAATGGTAACAATACGCATTAATTGAGGCAGAGTATTACTTAAAAGTAAAATTTAAGAGGATAAGGCTTACATGGTGTCTGGAATTTATTGTGTTATGCATTTTTCTAAGTAGTTTGTGAGTTGTTTTATAAAATACTCAATAGAGTTGCAGTTACAAGTTTTTTTCTTTAAGCATATAGAAGACACAAATATTTTAAAGTTTTAATTTTTTAAATTAAACAAATATTTTGTTTAATAATTTAATAATTATTTTATATTTTTATTAATATAAAATATTTATTTTATTAATTTTATTTTATTAATATTAAAATTAAATATTTAATATTTAAAATATTAAGTAATTTATTTAATTAAATAAATTAAAAACACATATTTTAAATTTATCACTTTTTCAGTGATAATTGCTAGAAAGAAAGAATGAGGTCAAGTTAGAAAGATCCTATCTAGAAGAAAGTTAGGGCACACTTGTCTGGATACCTCATAAGCTTAAGCTGGGTTCACACAGAACTCACTGGAAGTTTTCAGCATGTTTTCCAGTTTTCCGGTTTCCCTCACCTTTTACAAGTTGACAGATAACGACGTTTGCTCCAACTTGCTCTCCTCTACACCATCTATCATGCCAGAGTTATCTGGTTTTTTATCTTTTTGTTGTTGTTGTTATCGAAGATGCATATTTGATAACATAACTCCTTCCTTAAAACTGTGTTTCACAGAGGACCAGGGGGTAAGAGTCTCAGCTAACAAAATCCTGGGCATGCTTTTCCCACGTTCAACTGGGCAGCTTTGTTTTTATATGATGCACCTGCCGGTAATTACAAGCAAGCATCATGATGAAGTAAACCCTGAGCCTGGTGCAAGAAAGCACACACTTCGGGGCACCTGGCTGGCTCAGTGGGTTGGAGCCTCTGCCTTCGGCTCAGGTCATGATCTCAGGGTTCCGGAATCAAGCCCCGCATCGGGTTCTCTGCTCAGCAGGGAGCCTGCTTCCCCTTCTCTCTCTGCCTGCCTCTCTGCCTACTTGTGATCTCTCTCTGTCAAATAAATAAATAAAACCTTAAAAAAAAAAAAAAAGAAAGCACGCACTTCGGTCCATATTTGCTGAAATAGAGAGAAGCAGGCCACTGCAGCGGGCTTCAGTCTCTTCAGTGTATGGTGTGTGCACTGAAATATCTTCCGTCTATGTCACAGAGGCTTTGATGTCAAGAAGCGGGATAATTTATATGAGGAGGCTTTGGAAATTGTGACTTTCTATGCAAATGTATTCTATTTTTGTGGAATTGTCGTTATTAATCTCCAGAGCTGGAGAAAGAGCCTCATCAAATTAATACACATATGAATCACTGCAGAGCATTTACAAATGTTGTATCTGGAGATGAACGCTTTCATACTGAGCCACCGCTGGAGAAATCTCTTTATGTACACCCTCAAAGGCTGCCCAATACGATATTGCCAAAACAATTTGATAAATACATTATTAGGGAATGATAATATGTTGTTCTTATGCCTGAAAACAAATTGTCTCGTATACCAGCTGCTGGCAAGGAATACCAGGAACAGGTTTCACACACTTTCTGCTTATGAAGGGCCTCCCTGCAACGCTTAATGATGACGAATTGCTCCCGACTGGGCAAACAAATATGGCAATCGTGGACAATTTGATGGATAGAACCTCTGATGATCTGCTGGAAGGTATTGCTAAAATTGCACTTAACACACTAAAAGGAAATTTACTTTTGTCACCGCAGAAAATGTATGCCTTAGAAAGACACCTTCACATAGGAAAAGTTTGAGAAACAAGCTAGTCTGTATATATGGCGAAACCGGGGTTGGAGTATTGGAAAGCAACGCAGCATGTCACAGGCCCAGGGGGGCTAGGTGGGGGTGAAGGCCAAGTATTTAGTGGGGAGGCAGCTTGTGAAGTCTGAGAGCTAGTGTCGATTTGCCAAGCCAATAAGGTAGAGCGTTGTCCTTTTTGGACAGTAAATATTTGCAATTCACACGAGGCCAAGTAGCGGGAGGACAGAATCTGGGGTATGTAGGTCAAAGTTTCCGCCACAGTCTGTCAAGTCTTCTGGAACAAAAAGACCAGGTCAAGAGCTCTAAGTAGGAAATGAAAATCCAGCAGTGGGGATTTTGTGGTATAGCACAGATCACTCACACCAAGCATGGACTTTGATACTAAAATAACCATCTTCTGAGGCAATTTAAAAAAAAAAAACCTCCCTCGTTCCCGAGTTAACATTTTTGTCTAAAAGTAGGGGCAGTTTAATACTCAAAGGATTGTGTAAGATCAAGATATATTATATATAGTGCAGGAATTCATCAGAATCTCTCTTTGGGTTTTTTAAATAAAGCTCCTGTGCCTCAAGAATTCGGCTCTGTTAACTCCTAAATATGTAACTTGACTTGATACAATTGCAGAACCATGAAGAAGACTCTAGAATGGTCATCCTTTGTCTTAAGTGCCCTGAGAAATGTTATACATAGGTAAGTATATGTAATTTTTTTTTATTATTTACAACCATGCTGTGAGAACTCGCCATTATTGGGGAACGGGGTGTGTGTGGAAAGTGAGGCTTGACTATGTTGAGGTCACTTGCTGAAGGTCAAACACCAAAGAAGGTTGAAGCTGGAGTTTTCCATTATGTTCACAACAGTTATTTTTTTCCATCTACTCATCAAGGATGTCGTCAAAATAGGAATCTCAGATATTAATAGGAGTTCAATTGCTCCAATGGCAGCTTATGATCTTTGAAACTGGGCTCTGGAATATCTAGGGAAAATCTGAAAATGTCCACACCATTTATTAAATTATATAAAAAGTGTTCAAATCCTTCAGTCATGGCAGGATGTGTTTTATATTTTATTTATTCTGGTCAGTATGTTGCAATCATATTTTCTATGGCATTAACTTTGCTTGAAATCATGAAATGAATTCTAAATTTGGAAAAATACATAATTTAAATGGGCTATTGTCCTGCACATTATAGAGGGAAACCCTTCTCCTCAGCACTCCGGGGTTCCAACTGAATTCCTGTCCAAATTCTTTAGGAATCTCAAAATTTTTTACTCCTTTAAGTCTGCTGCATACTCACCCTCATGGTTTCATTCCATAATGAAGGGATGATAGGAGAGATAAATCTCTACTAGGGACAGTATATATTTCTTAAGAAGATCTTAACATAAGCTTTGATCAATTCATTTTACAAATGATACCTGAAGCATACTTTCTGAATTTAACCACAATATTATCTGTGACAATGGCTTGTGTGAGGAAATTGCCATTTGGAGAGAATATGTTAGAAAGTATAAATGCAGAATATGAAATCTAGGATACTGATTCCCAATATCAGATGTTATGAATACACCACTTACAGAGGTAGTGAATATATCAATTACCCCAGAGATTGGCCTGGTCTGGGTGATGTTGGAAATCAAAACTCTAGCAAACACCTCTGGTGATTCTAGTGATGGTTGGACCCTAATAGGGTCTCTAAATTTAATCCCCATAGAAAATTAAAGTATCAGCCTCTTTCTTTAGAAGCTTTACTCCATTGGAAATTGCTTCACTTAAATACTTAATGTTTACCATTTCATATATTAAGTATGTATTTATTAAATGCTTGCGATATACAAGATGCTGTGCCTCATAAAAGGGGAAGACACAAAGTGCGCTATTCTTTTCCACAAAGCAAAGGTTCTCCAAGTGAGTGTGTGGGCCGTCTCTGAGTTACGTCATGTGTTTTTTTGCAAAAAAAACAAAAGCAAAAACATAGAGCTTGAGGTACCAGCCAGAACCAATCAATAAGAATCTATGACAATGGAACGCAGATGTATTCAATTTTTCAAGACCTGTGCGGGTGATTGTAATACACTAAGTTCGATAACCCCGTGCTCTCTGAGATCACGTGATAGTAGAGTGCTGAATGCGTGGGTTAGGTGAGCCGGAATGTGCAAAATCACAAAAGGCTGGAAGGAGTTTGTTGAATTAATTCAGAGAAACAAAGTGGTAAGTACTAAGAATCGCAATTACTAATAGTTTTGGATATCAAAAGCATGGTGAGGACGGAAGGAGGGAGATGGCGTTACTGGAGAGGGAAGGATCTATGAGAACTCCCAGATTTTCTCTAAGAATCTAAGATAACTCCCAGATTCCCTAGGAATTCAGGAAGATGGCTGTGTTTGAGGAAGTGGGGACAGAAGCAGATTGCCCAAGGAACAAAATACGCTTAACTTTTTCTGCCCTTTCAAATCCTATGTGAACACATGACAGTATTCTTATAAATGTTCTAAAAGTAAGATTTAATTTTTTCCTGTTTTTAAAGATCCTCCAAATTTTGTACGTTTAGCTGCCCCACAAACAGATTCAACCTAGAACTGGGAAACATTAGTATTGGACTAATATAGCACCCAGGAGACTTCCAACTAGGGTTGTCTTATAGGAAATACTGCACACTTCTCTAAAATTTAAAATATTGCATAGTTCTCTAAAATTTAAAATTGTAATATTTTCTTACAACCTGGCTATACAGAAATAAGCAATATACAATCATAAAAACACAGTTGTACTTTGCTCCAAGATGTTTCCCAACATGTCATGCAACGTGGCTTATGTGGATATTTAGAAACTAATTCTTCCTAGAATTATTTGTCAAGAAACTGATATATTCAGAAAACTCGTTTATTTTCTATATCAGGGAATGAGTAGTAAATAAACAAGGTTTTTTTTCTTTCGTCTGTTACTAAGCCCCAAATCGCTAAGCTCTAAATTGCAGAAATTAATTTATGGTAGTTGGTACATTTTAGTGTATTTTAGTATTTCATGATTTTAGTATATTTTTGGCCCTTTTAATGTTACTTTAACTTTCTGCTGAAGCATTATTTTTATTTTTAAAAATATTTATGTATTTGAGAGAAAGAGAGAGAGAGAAAGAATGCATGTGCATGAGCAAAGGGCAGAGAGAGAGAGAGAGAGAGAGAGAGAGAGGGACTAAATCTGAAGCCGACTCCACACTGAGCACAGAGGCAGATTTGGGGCTTGATTTCATGACCCTGAGATCGTGTCCTGAGCCAAAACCAAGAGTTGGATGCTTAACTGATGGAATCACCCCAGTCCCTGCTGAAGCATTATATATATAAATTATATATATATATATGTATATATATATATATATATACACACATATATATATATATATATATATACCCACACATGCTTTTTATACATGTTCCAAACCAATTTTTAAATCTTATATTTCTTAAACCCAAGTGGAAAATCCTCGTGAAAACATTTATCTCAGTTATTATGATCCTCTCTTTTAATTACTTAAAAATGTGTGCCCAGCACATAAATCTTTAGGAGATAAAAATATGTGATCTCCATTTTAGCACACTTTTTGCACTTGTTACTTTATCTAAAAGTATCTGTAATTTGGTCGCCTAATGAAGGCACATCTATAATCTTATAATCTTGACAAAATGAACACTTAAAGCTCTGGTTTGGGTAGAAATACTCACCAAGTCTAATTTCAGGTAAAGGTAACTTCCTTCTAGACACTCTTGTTGGAAATATAGTGGACAATATTAACATCACAAGTAAAAGTATCTTGGAAATGAAAAAGATCTATAAGACAATGTGTACTTTTTACCTGAGGAATTATTCATAACACTAAAAATCATTATTCTTGTAAATCCATTTTAAGAAAAATAGCCAGCCTTTGCTAACTCTAGCACACAGTAGAAATGAATAGGGCCACCAGACGGAAGACTATCGCTGCTACCTTGGAATCAGATGGCAGACAGTAGTCATTTCATTAAATACCTGACCATTTTCACGTCCATGTCAATATATATTTAACCATGACACTCAGTGGTGTTTCTCACATTGTACAACCCATATCTTAACAAGTTGTTGTTTGCTTGTTGGTTTCCTTGGAAGGGCTCATGCCCAGGTGGTTTTCAGCATAGAGGTTTTGTGTTCTAAGCCCAATGTAATACTGAAGATGCTTAAGCAGAAAGCAGTTTGACAGTCACATCCAAGGTGACAAAACCAACATGCTGAAGCCAGAAGTAGAAAGTTGTAGGAGGATGTATTTAATGCGTGCTGTATCCATCGTTATTCACAAGCATCAGAACATTCTGAGGCGATCATTCCAGATTTGATCCCGCAGAAGGGCTCTGTGTGTTCCTACCTCAGTCTGGTGCGGAGATGAGAGTCCCATTAGCTCCAATGTAATGTGCATCATGCAGAAATTCCAAACCAAAAGGTGCCCATTATTGGTCTTTTTTGTTTAACAGTTTTCTGATCACCAAGTAACTCTCTCTAAAGGATCAAAAGTCTATGTCTGTTTCTGTCTCTTAAATGAAGGATACCATTACTGTAAAGAGAAGATAAGCCTAGGAACTTGTGCTTTCCTACTATCCCTGAGAGACTTTATCAAACCTCTCACATAAACTCTGAACGTGATCTCGGTGGGGAGAGAAAAGAGTAAATAGAAAATCCACCCAAAATGTGCTAAGTGCTGTGGTAGATGAGCAATGAGATCTATGGAACATCAGCCTGGACTCGGGTTGGCAGAAAGATCCACAAAAGTGAAGTTAAACTTCTCCTTGACGAAGAACAGAGGGAACATGGGGAGGAGCTAAAGAGTATTGGGGCATACCATGTATTAAAGCCAGAGTGTCATCAGCCTTATAAACCTCTTTCATGAAAACGAGTTTGAGAGACTTAATTGTATGTTCACACGTCACTCTAGTTTTGTTCCATTTAACAACCAGACATTGGTGAGTATAGTATAAAGCAGGAAATTCAAGTCAGAACAAAGTTATAAGTGTAGGTTGGATATTTAATAACTCTGGAAATACATCCAAATTATTTCACCTCCTCATCTTTAATTATCTAATAAATAAAATTGGAATAATAATGATTTCATCATTATTTTGGTATAAAATTACATGCAATGTTTCTAATATAGTGTGACCATGTGTTTGGGGCACATAAATATACCTCCCTTAGTTTATTACACCATAATTGTAACAGAATTTAAAGATCAAAAGAAGAACAATTTGATAAAATAGCGTATTGTCTCATTAAGATAATATTATTTGATGATTATGTTATTAATTATAATTATTTGATACTTATAAGATACTAATTACATACATACACGTATATGCACATATGTGTATGTTTATGCTTCTGATAGAGTTTATGTTAAATAACTTTATATTCCAGCCTGCCTGGATGGCTCAGTTGGTTAAGTGTCCAACTCTTGATTTTGGCTCAGGTCATGATCTCAGGGTTGTGAGACCAATCCCCACATCAGGCTCTGTGTTCAGTGTGGAGTCTGTTTGTCTCTCTGCTTTTGCTCCTCCCCCTGATCATGCTATCTTTCTCTCAATAAATAAATGAATAAATCTTTTAAAAAATAAAAAATAAATAACTTTATATTCCTTACTCAGTAGAAACTGAGTAACATTAATATTAGCCCCTCCCTCTGTATGCTTTCATACAAAGTGATTTTATAATATTTGGTAAGGTATATGTAAATATTTTTATGATAATTTTTTTTTTTTTTTTGCAGGCTCCTTGCTCAGCAGGGAGCCCGATGCGGGGCTTGATCCCAGGATCCTGAGATCATGACCTAAGCTGAAGGCAGAGGCCTTAACCCACTGAGCCACCTATTTTTTTAAACAGGTGCCCCTATTTTTATGATAATTTTTAAGTTGTATGTTAGATCTGTTTGCTGATATCCCATTGTTTATATAGTGGCAGCTACATAAAAAATAAGTAAACTAATCATGAAAGGGTGCTATAATTAACCACAATGAGAGATAATATTTCATTTGTAATAGCTATTTCCCCATGGGAGCATTGATCTATAAAAGGACACATTTATTTTTATGCACCATATAAAAGATAATATCTGGAAATTTTGGTGCTGAAATGGATGCCATGATTTTTAGCTTTGGCAGTCTCATCTGACCACTCTGAACAAAAACAGGCCATCTGCCTTGGCTTGTTAATATATAGTGGTCTCATTGATTTTTTTCAGGCATACATGCTTTCAATTACAATTCATCCTAAAATTGTAGAGCCCCTCTTTGGGTATTTTCTGTTGCTACTATTCAGCTCATCTATCAATGTTGTAATAACCTTTTCATGTTGCAATAATCATTTTTGAAAAATCATCAGTACAAAAAGTTTGATCTTAATAATACAGGGCTTTAGAGTATATATAAGGTACTTTACCATATATTTATATACCCAAATAAAAACTTCTGAAAAACTTTTAAGTACTAGAAGATACTGGGAGATTTGTGTTACACTGTACAAGAAGACATGTAATTATGTAGCACTGTCAAGCCAAAGTCAACTATGTAGGGATAAGATGATTTAAAAGGCT
>JAQQSY010002615.1:0-13559 GCA_028646535.1 Procyon lotor
GGGGGGGGGGGGGGGGGGGGGGGGGGGGGGGCGGGAGGGGGGTGGGACCTGTTGTTCAAGGACCCGCCCCCAGCCCGGCCTCCCCCATCCACCCACTCCCACCCCTTGGCCCGGGCTGGGTGGGGTTAGGGGAGGGGGACCAGGACTCTGATCCCCGGGGGCGGGGCGGACGGCCCGAGAACCAGACACCGACGATGAATAAATGATGCCCACTCGCGGCCTGCGACTAGATCGCCGCCGCGAGCGCTGGCTGGCGGGGCCGTCACCGGGCCAACCGCGCCCGGCCCGGCGCGGCCTGCTCCCCCCACCTGCTGCGGCGGGCGCGGAGCTGCGGGCGCGAAGATGGCGAGGCGGCGGCGGGGCTCGGGGCCCCTCTGCGCGATGGGTGGCGCGGCGCTGGGGCTCTGCCTCGCGAGGGTCGCCGGGCAGCTGGTGGAGGTGAGGCTGGGCGGCGCAGAGGGGCCGGGGAGGCTGTGGCCCGCCGGGCAGAGGCTTAGGGGACGCCCTTCTGCCTGGGAGCTGGCTTTTTCCGTTCCAGCTGCCCTCGCAGACCTGGATTCGTGGGGGTGACACGGCCCTGCCCCCAGCGTTTCCAGGCTGTGCGGGAGACTCAGCCCTCCACCTTAGGGTCCCTGGTCTGATGGGAGGGCACAGCCCCAGATTTCAGGACCGTTAGTCTGGTGGGGGAGACTCACTCTGATCATGAGGATTCCCTGACCCAGACCCTGGCCTTGACTCACTCTGATCATGAGGAATCCCATTCCAGCCATACAACCAAGCCGGATGCAGCTTTGCTCAGCCCTTACTGTCTTGCCTTTGATCTAATGGGGGCCAGGGAGGGGTGGGGGAGGCAGAGTCCTTGGGGTCAGTGACCTCTAGTCGGATGGGAGAGATCTAGTCCCTGATCTTAGGGTCCCGCGGAGGGAAAAGCTTCGGCTTCCAGAGATCCGTCAGGGTCCCCTGCCTGATGGGGGCGACATAGCCTTGGGAAGGAGGTGAGGGCTTTCCAAGCTGGAGGGTGGGGTCAGGAAGACCAGGAGACCCTTTGCAGAGCAGCTCTGTGTTGAGTTCAGCTCCATGGGGAGCACAGGCTGGGACCCAGGGCTGGGGGTGGGGGTCTTACTTGGTCATGGTGAGCACGAAGAGCCAGCGAAGGTCTCCGAGCCGGGGAGAGTTGTGGCTGAGTCTTGGTGTGGAAGAAGGAGGATAAACTAGAAGAGGGCACGTAGTTGGGGGAGCTGGGGCCCCTGCTGAGACAGCCCAGTAAGAGGTGAGGAGGGTGGCTGGAGTGATTGGCCAGAAGCGTGGCTGCAGCCAGGAAGGGCCGGGAGGGGAAGAGTATGGGCCATTGCGGCCTCCCTGTCCCCTCTGTCCCCCATTCCTGCTGAGCCGTGAAGGGGAGCCAAAGAGGCAGACCAGAACCAGAATTCTGGAACCTGAGGCCAGAAGGAAAGGCCCAAGAGGAAGGGCCAGGGAGGAACAGGGTTCGGAGCCTGGGCAAGGGGCAGAGAGGAGAGGGCAAGAGACAGCGAGACACCCAGGAGAGCCCTCGGGAACAGGTGCCAGGGGACAGGATGGGAGAGGGAGGACAGAGTCTTATCTTGAGGACCTAAGAGGACACAGCCCTGAACCTGAGGGTCCGAGGGACAGGAAGACAGAGCTCGGTTCCCCGATACTAAACCTGTTTGTGCTGCTGACTGGGGTTGTGACCAAAAGGCTGGGCTGGAGTCAGGTGTCAGCTCCAATGGCACTGTAAGGGGAGCCAGGCTGGCCCGAGCCCCACAGAGTGTATCTGGGCCCCTTCTTGGCTGCCCCAAGGCCTCGGTGCAGCAACTGAGCTGGCCTGGGTGCCGGAGAAGGCGGAGGGTGGGGGTCGAGTCAGTTCTGAGCCGAAGACTCTTCCCCTCAGCCCCCAGGAACTCATCTTCTCCCCGCTCATCAAGGGAAATTGCATTTGGAGTCCATCTGCCTGCCATTTGCCTACAGCCCGAACAAGGGCCTGGCTGAGCCCAGGGGATCCAGGCAAGGCCAGAAAGATGGGTAGGGCTGGAGTCTGCAGCACCACCCGCGGAGCCCATACGGGCATCATTTGCCTGCTGCTGGAGCCCAGCGGTCCCAAGCTTTAAAGTTTAGACCTTCCGCAGCGCCCACCACAGAGATGCCCAACTCTTACCTGTTACCTTGTACCCAAGATCCCTATCGGGGTGAGATTAGAAGCTCAATTCCACCCAGAACAAGGCTAGAAGGAGAAGGTGTCAGAAGTGGGCTCTCAGCTGCCAGGGCTCAGAATCTGAGATCTCTTCTCTGGACCTCAGAGCCTTCCAGCCATACAACCCAGCTGGACCAAACACGCTGAGCCTGAGGATCGGGACGCCCACCACCGCCCAGTCCCTGACCCAGACCCTGGCCTTGACTCTACACACCGGTGTCTGACCACACACACATACCCCCACCACACATGTGCCCTGAACGCACAGAAGTGCCTGCCCCTCCCCCCCCCCCGCACATTCCTCGACCCCACGTACATGTGTCTGACCCCACAAATGGATCCAGGCCCCCGGGATGACACTGAGGAGAGGTATCTTCTCGTCAGTGTTACCACTCCAATTGGGGAGAGAGCTTCCCAGAGAACCCGGGAACCACCCCCACTCGAGTTACAGATGGAGAAATTGAGGCCTAGAGGTAACAAGTTGCCCACCCCAGTTTACCCCGGTTAAGAGAAACGAGCTGGGGCATCACGTACCAATGCCAAGCTCACAGGTTACCTGGGACAAGGGTGGTGTTGAGATGAGGAAGCCCTAGCTTGTGGTAGGCGCCCAGTCCATGCTTCTGGACCAGGGGAAAGACCGGAGGGATGGTTGAGCTGTGAGTTGCCTTTCCTTCCCAGACAGCCGGAGGACAGTGGGACTTGACCTGTGGTGCTCCGCTCAGGCTTGTTCCAGCTGTGCTTACAATGTTTGGCCTCTAGGTGTCGCTGCCGCCTTGCAGACTATTTATCTGGTCCAGTCCTGGGAGGGCTCCCGCCTAGCCTCTGGTCAGAAGAGGGGACTCTGGCAGGAGAGGCAGCTGTTGAGGTCACCCAGTGGGGGTCCTGGCCAGGCAGCAGAGCCACGGGCCCTGGGTCCAGCTCCACACCCCACCCCACACTGAGGATGCTGGGAAGCAATGCGCCCCAGGACAGTACCGGCCTTGCCTTGTCTCTGGCCTTGGTCCTGAGACCCCATCTGCCTGTGGGGCCCAGGAATGGAGCAGGAGGCGAGACTAGCAGGCTGCCTGAAGGGGACTCGAACCTGACTGGGACAAGCCATCCACCTTTGCTCCTTCAGGCCTTGGTGTCCCTGGGCGTCACCAGGCACCCTGGTACTCCAGGTCCCCAGCTCCACGGTTCTGGGGCTCCGCCTTCTTCTCTTGCTCTAAACCTGGAACTTCCCAAGGTCCAGGGCGTTGGCCATGACTAAGACACCTGATTCTAGGAGATCCCGGAACACTCAGGCTGAGTCCTTGCTGAAACCTGGGCCTCTCTCCGGCCAGCCCCAACCCCAGCCCCTGGCCTCTGCCTGGCTTCACTTCTCTCTCTCTCCTGACCTGCAGCCCAGCACGGCCCCACCCAAGCCCAAGCCGCCCCCGCTGACCAAGGAGACGGTGGTGTTCTGGGACATGCGCCTCTGGCACGTGGTGGGCATCTTCTCACTCTTCGTGCTGTCCATCAGTGAGTAGCTGCTCCCCGCCCTCCCCCCACGCCACTGCAGGAGCACGGCACCCCCTACCCCCCTACCCCCGCCAGCACCACCCCCCAGGGACTCAGAGCAGCAATTCCGGGCAGCGCAAGCAGGCCAGTCGCCCGCAGGAGGCCCACTGTGGTTTCTGGCATCTCCTGATCTACACAGAGTCCCTGCGGAGGGCTGACAGGCTGGTGGTGACCTGAAGTATTCTGCCCAGCTGGGACACAGCCACTCGGCAATTACGGTAATTACAGGGGACTCCACTGAACCAGGATGAGGACGTGTCATTTTTCCCTATCGCTGGCCTCCCGATGCTTTTTCTGCAGTTTGGCCCGCTTAAAGGGCCCACGCCCAGAGGCCCCAGCAAGGCCATCCTTGGCCGTAGCTCAACCTAGAGGCTCCCCAGACACCCAGCAGATGTGGCTCCCGGGCTGGAAACTGTGCCCTATCAACTCCGGCTCCCCTGGAATGACTCGCACCCCCCTCAAGTAAAACCAGGAGACCCCTTCCTCTCCTGGGACTGGGAGTCGTTGGATGTGAACTCACAACAGAAATGGGTCCGGCAGGCTCTCGTTGGCCCTTCCAGAGTAGGAGGTCTGCCACTGGGGAAGGGGGGGCAGAGAGAGGCCAATGGGCGGGGGAGGCCATCAGGGTACAGCATAGAGTCTGATGAAGGTTCTCACACACCAAAGGCTCGGGGGAGACGCAGGCAGGGCAGGGAAAGCAAACCCCACTCCCCCTACACAAGCTTCATGGAGAAGGGTCCTCTTAGCTGCACATCAGTGAGAGAAAGCATAGTTTTGCCAGGTGGGCAACTGGAAAAGCATTCCAGGCAGAGAGGACGGTGTAGGCAGAGGTGGGAGGAAGTGGCCCCCACATAAGATCTCAGATCCCTGCTAGAAGATTTTCGCTGACTGCACCCTGGATCCGGCAGCGAAAATGTCATTTAAGGTCTAGCCGGAGCTGTCCCAGGATGAGGTCCCCCGGAGGGCAGCGCCCCAGCAGGGGCCCACCCTGACGTAAGGACTGCAAGGGAGACAAGGACATCTGATTTGCATGTGCTTCTCCTGGCACCGGAAGGGCCCTCCTTGTGGGAAAATAATCCACACTCCACCATCACCATTTCTTCACGACTGGGGTGGGAGCAGGATCCAAGCAAGAGGCTGCATGTCATTCCTGGCCAAGGCCAGAACTAGTGAGGCCAGCTGTGGCTGCAGCCCCCACCCAGGCGTCCAGAGAGGAAACCATGGCCCTGCCCGCCACCCCGCCCCCGCACCCCAGCACCCCAGCACCGAGAGGCAGGGTCTCTGCTGCGGGAGCAGTGTAGGGTGTGGGTCTGGGGAGCCACTCTGGGGCATTCCAAGGAGCAGGAATGAGAATGCTAAGAGGCCTCTAAACACAGAATAGCCTCCCTGGGCCCTGCTCGGCCCCAGACGGTGGAGGTGCCTAGAGCCACACAAGGAGGTTGTGACGTCAGACCCAAAGAGGCGCTTGGACGTGAAGCACACGGACTAGCTCCTACGCCTCACCCTATTTCCTAGAAAAGTGTAAGAGAGAGTCCCAAAGGCCTCTGAGCAGCTGGTTGCCACTCATCGTCACCTTCCGTGCAGGGGTCTAGGGAGCAGAGATGGCCCAGCCCCATCTCCTGGGGACAAAGCAGCTTTCCTGCCTCCTGGTCGGCTTGGGCCTAGTGGTGCCACTGTTGGTGGCGTGTCACCCCCACCTTGAGCAGAGGGGCCGGGTTTGGATGGGGGCTGCCTTGGGAGGTCCCTCCAGCCTGGGGACGCACATTCCAAGCCCCTGACTGGGCCCTGGAACTCCATCTAAGACACATTGCTTTTTTCCTTCTTTGAGGAGAAGTGACCAGGCCTGGCTGGGTGGGGCAGGCCTGGAGCAAGGGGTGGTGTCTGAGCCCTGTTCCAGGTGCCAATAGCCGAGCTCCCTTCGAAGCCCAAGCGTCTCAGGCCCTGGGACCAGCCTCTGGGGAGAGCCTGAGCAAGCACGGTGAGAGGACATGCCCGGCGGGCGGCAGGAAGAGGTGGCTCAAGTCAGCAGGATAGGGGCCGTGGGCATACACGCTGGGGCCTGGAGAAGACTAGAATCCAGTTCTTTGGATAAGAAAAGCTTGCAGTTTGCCCCTGGGCAGCACTGTGCAGTCAGACCTACTGCTGGGGTCTCGTGCAGCCCCCCAGAGTTCCCGATTATTGTTGGCTCCCTATCCATCCATTCGGGAGGCCGGTTCTGTCCTCAGGAGCAAAGACTTTGAGATTATCTCATGCGTTCATTCTTTTTTTTTTTTTCATTCTGTGAATCTGAGTGAGACTTAGTGGCCGCAAGATTTGGCTGTAGGGGTTGCACAAGTCGACCCCAAAGGGTGCTCCAGCCCCGGCTACGTCGGTCTGATCCGTCCTCCCTAAAATAGGCCTGGCTTGTCCTCCTTGGCCATCCAGCCCCCCCGGAGTCTGCTAGGAAGTTATGTCTTGTCATCGGATTTATAATAAGAAGCAGCCCCGTCCCCTCCCCCGAGGCCGGGGCCAGGGTGGTCAGACTGTGGGGCCTTAGAAAAATAAACTCAGTGCAGCCGGGTCCTGGCAGCCGTGCCCAGCCCTGCCCATCACTAGACGGGCCAGCTCCGTTCCTTGGCCCAGCACGCGTGGGCACAGCTGCCTTCAGCCGGAAAACCGCCCCTGGAGTAACTGTCTGAGGTAAACGCCCCGGGGCAGGGTCTGTGCCCTCTGGGGGGCCCTCAAGGCCAGGAGAAGCCCAGGCTTGTCCTCAGGGGGGTTGAGGAGGACACGGCCCCATCCTCCAGTGTCCAAGGTCCTCTCAGGAGCCTGGGGAGGGAGCACCAGGAGCCCAGAGGCCTGGGTGGGAACCAAGGACAGCCTCCGGGTGACTGTCGCTTGAGTCACTGTGCAGGCCTCTGCCCTGCCCTCCAGGGGCCTCGATCTAGTCCAAAAGCAAGACCAGCGGCAGGACTTAGAAGCCAGTGCAAAATGAAAGTGTGAGACCCCATTGTTCAGACAGCACCCCATTAGGCCCAGCACCAGGCCCTTCAGAGAGCGGGTCCCTGTGTGACTCCCTGAAGTCGGCCCCGCTCAGGAGAGAGATCTTGGAAAGAATCCCATAGCCCACAGGGGGCTTGTCCAAATGCAGAGCCTTCTGCCAGCGACTCCTGGGTGGGGCGCACCTAGGCAGGTGAGGGCAGGTCTGAAATGTGGGGACCGTTCCTGGGGGTGTCTGAGCTCCAGCCTCGGCCAAGCCTGCTCTGTTCCCCACCCCCCATCCCTGCTACAGTCATCACTCTGTGCTGCATCTTCAACTGTCGCGTGCCCCGGACCCGGAAGGAGATTGAAGCCCGCTACCTGCAGCGGAAGGCCGCCAAGATGTACACAGACAAACTGGAGACGGTGCCCCCCCTCAACGAGCTCACGGAGATCCCTGGAGGTGAGCAGGTGGGGGGGCAGACCCCCCCCACCACCTGTCCCAGCTGAGCCAGCCCCTTCCTCAGTCTTGCCGCCAAGAGTGGCCCTGCTCCTCCCCTCCCCCAGCGTTAAGTCTGGTCCCTGGACACCAGAGCGCAGAAACGGGCCCAAGTGAGGCAGGTAACACAAGGAGCTCTTCTGCAGGTGGGAGAGGTTTGGAAGGAAGAAATGAAGGGCTGGGTGTGGGGGGCTCTGGTGTGGGCCCTATGACCCCCTGCCTCACTCCTGCCACCTGCCTCTTTTCTCTACCCCACAGAGGATAAGAAGAAGAAGAAGAAGAAGGACAGTGTGGACACGGTGGCCATCAAGGTAGAGGAGGATGAGAAGAATGAGGCCAAGAAGAAGAAAGGGGAGAAATGAGGAGGGCTTCCTGGAGGTGGCAGCCAGGGCTCACTAGCCCTGGGGCTCAAGTCCAGGCAGCTTGGACTCCCAGCTCATCCATGGACCATAGAGGTTGCAGAACACCCTCTTCTTGGCTCCGAAGGGGCTGCTGAGGCCCCATCCTGACGGCCCATCGGGGTGGGGGCGCAGGGACTGGACTGCACCTGGCGTCCTGCCTCCTAGCCTGGACTCCGCTCCTTTCACCTCACCCACGTGGCCAATCAGCAAAGCTGGTCTTGGGCCACTGTCCCCCTGCAGATCCGGAGTGGAGTGGCCTCGCACCCACCTAGACGCGCCTCTGGCCCTTCTGCCAGGAACACCGGTGGCTCTACTGACAGGAGGCGGCTTGCCTCTTGGAAGGAGATGGCTGAACCAAAGGGGCTGGAGTGTGAGGCCACAGCCAGGCTGGCCAAGGGGAAGAAGAGGGTCCCTGGCGGAAGCTGTGGCAGCTGAGACTCTCTCTAGAAAGCAGCCCTGGTAGCCAGGGAGCTCATCCAGGCCCGGCAGGGGTCCTGGCCGGGGAGGTGACTAGAACACCCCGTCTGAAGGCAGCAGAACTCCAGCCCCACGTGCCAGGCAGCCGCACTGGAGCTGAGGCTGCCGGGAGGCCGAGCGCGAGGCCTGAGGGCTTGGGGCTGGGGAGGCTGTGGGGGCTGCGGGGGTGGGTCAGCGGTACAGAAGGCTGAGGCCCGCTGGCCAAAGGGAGAAGGGAAGAAAGCTGGTAGCGGGGCCCCATCTGGGGGATCCAGGGAGGCCGAGAGAAGCCGCGGGGAGCGTTGGGCTGTGCCGGGGGTCCTTTAGAGGTGGCGGGGTCGTCAGGGCTCCCGGGGGTCACCGCAGAGGGCAGTCAGGGGCTGAGGCAGAGGCAGCCTTCCACCCGTCGTGCAGAAGAGCACCCAGCTTGCTCTTCCACCGCCTCAACGGTAGCGCCTCAGAGAGTCCCTGCTGACCAGAGGGGGAGGCCCAGACACTCCACCAAGGCTGAGTCCTCGGGGAAGGGACGTGGGGAGGGATTTCCAGAGGCCCGCACATCTGAGCCTGGAAACTGAGGAGACACCAGCGTTCCGGAGCTGGGGGAGCGGCCTCGGTGGCCTTCGGAGACGTGTAAATAAAGCTGAGTGCCTTCTCTACCTGAGCCACCTGAGATGACCCGACTGCCCTCGTGGTCCAGCCTGCCGGCTTCTCGCGCAGGAGGTTACGGCTGCGGCCAAGGTCCTACGACGCATACAGGCCAGAGTCTTCCTGTGTGGCCCAGGCAACAGAAGCCCAGAGAGGCAGGGGCCACCAGAAGTCTGAGAAGCCACTGGTAAAGCCTGGGGAGTTCCTTCTAGACCCCGTTATCATCCCCACTGGGATGATACACTTCCTCCACTTTCCACGGGAGCCAGCCCAAACTTACAGATGGAGGCAGATCCCGGGGGCTCTATGCCTTTCAGAAGAGACAGTCTGGAGTCCCCTCCGCTCGCCCCCGCCATCTGGCTCGCTCACCTCCCACTCAGGCAGGCCCAGGAAGGAGACAGCTTGGGGAAGAAAAGCATTTAATTGAGCGCGTCATCGCTGCTCTGCCTGCCCCGCGGGGCCGGGAGAGCTACACCTACAGCATTCTGGGCCCAGAGGGTGAGGACGGCACCCCCAGGGGATGGCACGAGGGTGTCAGAGGGCAGCAAGGAGGCCGAGGGGCAGCGGGAGCACCAGGAGCAGGGCCCCGGATGGGGCCAGCAGGGCCTGCCCGCTGATCCGCTCCCAGATCCAGCGCTGGTAGGCAGTGACCTGCAGGTAGATGGGCGGGGCCTCGCTCCTCTCGCAGCCCGGGCCCCAGCTCACCAGCCCCACGAGATACCACGTGGTGTCCACGGGACAGGCCAAGGGCTCCCCACTCATCTCCTGTGGGGAGGGGTACAGAACAAAAAGGGGGGGGTCAGGGGGACTGGGTGTGGCCAGAGGGAGACACGCCCTGGGTCGAGGACAAAGCGAGGTGCCCTCACATCACCTCTTTCCCACAGCAGCCCCCCCAACCCAGGGGGCCAACTAGCTGAGAGGTGCCCTCGAGGCCCAGACCCAGAAGATCCCCCTCAGAGAGGTTTGCCTCCCCTCTCTCATGCCAGGCCCCCACCCCCTGCCTCTCACCGCCCCCCTTTCTCTCCCCTCTCCGATCTTCCTCTCCCCTCTCTCCCTCCACCCTCCCCTCCCCTCCGAGCGCTCTCCCCCCACCCCCCAGCTCTCCAGGCGCCCCTGGAGGTGAGGGAGCGAGGAGGAAGGTGCTCACATAGCAGAAATTCTCCCTGTCCAGGTCCTCCGCGCAGACCATCCGGGAGTCCACGACCCGCACCAGAGTGGGCACTTTGGAGACCTTGTGGTATAGCTTGTCACATTCGTTGTTGTTCAGGATGGTGACTCCCTTCTCCTGAATGGTCCGGAACTGGGGCCACTTGCCTGCAGGGACAGGTCCCCCACCATTCAGGCTCAGCGCTCTCGCCGCCGCCAGCCCAGTGGCTGCCCTCTCTGCCCCCGGCCCATCTGGAGATTCTGCAGCAGGCTGCCGTCTGCCTGGCCTCGCTGGGCCTGGTCTCACCCCCAACAGAGTCCAGTCCACAGGCTCTGATCCCGCCTCAGCAGCTTGGTTTCTGCTCTTCCATCTCGAAGGCCTGCCCAGCCCCTCTCAAGCCCAAATCCCTCCTTTGCTCAAGCCTCCCCCAAAGGCCTCTTCTGCCCTAGGTAGCCCAGACCCCCAACCCCCCGCTCTGTGGGCCCCAGGCACTGTGTCCGCCCCTCCCTCCTCCCCACCCCCCTCCCTCTCTCCAGTGTGACTCTGTCTCTAGCCGGAGCCCCTGGGGACAGACTCCCAACCGTCCCCAGCCATTTCCCAGACAGGCCATGGCAGGAAAGACTAACAGCCACCCCCAGCCCCGGGCTGGAACCCCTTTTTGTTCCACTGTTTTTAGGCAAGATGGCGCCATGAAGCCAAAGGGATGAGCGCCTGTCTTAGAAAAAGAGGGGCTCCCTGGATGGACTGGGCCTTCCTAAAACTCCTAAGGAAATACCCCCTGGATGGGCCTGGGAAGACACTCCTTCTCTTCAGGACTTGCTCCCTCCCAGGGGATGATAAAGGGCTTGAGGTCCACTGGGGGCAGGGGGCTCCCAAACTCTGGCTGCAGACTGCCCTTAGCCAACCATGTGGGGCCGCTGAGGGAACTTTCTACAGTGAGAACCCTGCTCCTCTCGCTGCAAATTTCTGCTTCAAATCCTGGGATTGCGTGCACGAGGCAAGCTCTTACTCTGTGCCCCTCTGCCCTCAGGGAGGTCCTGTTTACAGGCCCTGGCCTGGGGCTGAGGGCTCACGGGCCATCTGGGACCCCTCAGGCCTGAATGGTCACGGTCACGACAAGCTCGCTGCCAAGACCCCCAGGGGGAAGGAGACCGGAGCCCGAGGGGAAGATGTCTCAGAAGCAGCTGCCCACGGAGACCCTGGCCTGCCCCCGCGTCCTCTCCCGCACACCTCCCGCCCCTGCACCGCATCTGGAGAGGCTCTGACTCACCGTCAAACCTGGGGAGCCCCCAGCCAGTTACAGTGCAGAGAGAGCCGTCCTTCACCTCGAAGTCCAAGCCGGGCAGGCAGATGGGCCAGACATACTTGCCGTACTTGAGCGGCCACGCGAGCTTGAGGAGGGCAATGTCGTGGGCCCGGCCCACCCAGGACCAGTACCGATGGGACCGGTACTGTTTGTTCAGGATGACCTGGTGTGCCGGGACGTCGAAGGTCGTCGGAGATATCTGGTCTATCCTCGGGCTCCCCACCCGCACTGAATAGGTAAAATTATCCCTAGGGGAACCACAAGGGGGGTCTGTCACCAGCTCCAGGCGCCCCACCCCCAGCCTCCACCCCACTGTGGCACTCCGAGTCAGCCCAGGCAGGCCACCCACCTACTTCAAGTCCCCCTCCACCCTGAGCCCTGAGCCCCTCTCTCCAAACAGCTAGGAACGGGGCCCTCTGCACACGCGCTGTGTGGTCCCGCCTTGACAAAAACCCTTTACTCCATGGAGAGGAAAACCAAGGCTCAGAGAAGCCCAGCAAACAGCCCAAGGCTGCACAGCCAGGAAGGGGCAGAGCTGGCACGCAGACCCGATTTTCTCTAGTTCCAAACTCTGGACTCTGTCTGGCACCCCGCGCCGGGCCCTAGAAGCGGCAGAGGCCGGGTGCAGTCAATCAGCCACGGCCTCGCCCTCCAGCCGCCTTTCCCAACATTGCCCCTCAGATTTCCAGGTCAGCCCGTAGGCTTGGAGCAGACTTGTCCACGGATGCTGCCCTCCTCTGGCCCCGGCACATGGGCACGCCCTCTCTCTTTTCCCCACGCTGCCCAGACTCCCCAGTGAGCACCTGTCTTCTCATCTATCTGCCCCAACAAGCCAAGAGCAGTGATGCGTCCCCTCTCTGCCCCTAGGGCCCAGGCCAGGGCCTGGTTTCAAAGGAGGGTCAAGGGCTGTGCGTCGAACCAAGGAAGGAAGGAAGGAGTAAGTGAAGCAAAGGGTGTGTGGGCCGAAAGACTTAGGACCTCCTCTCTGTGGCTAGGAGGAAGGAGGCCTGGCCAGCGGCTTCCAAGCCCCCATCTCCTATCTGTAGCAGGACTGCTGAGGACTGGGGAGCCAAGGGGAGGGGAGCAAGCGCCCAGCCCTCCGGGAAGGAATCGGCAGGACTCAGCCTGCACCTGCTGAGAGCTGGGCCGGGCCCACCAGCACTCTGCAGAGGGTCCAGCAGGCAGCAGGACTGGGCCCCGTGGCTCTGGACACCTTTCCACCCGCCCACCTAGGCCCCGACTCACAAATTCAGGCAGTGGGCCACGGTCAGCACCCAGCGGGAGGAAATGAGGGTGCCCGCACAGATGTGTGTGCCATTGGCCTGCACGCTGACCATCCACGGCCACCGCCGAGCCATGGCGTCTGGGTCCCTGAGGGTGGGGTCCTGCTCGTGCGAGGAGCCGCAGGCTGAGGAGGAAGGTGAGAGCTTGATGGAGGATGGGACCCTGCAGCCCCATCCCGAGGCGCCTGCCCTCCCCTCAGCCCCATCTCCTGCCTCTCCAGCTGTGGCCCACACTCAGGAGGCAGCGTTTCTCTTTGCCCACGGGGATTTCTTTTTTTGCACATTAAGAGGGAGGTCTGCAGCCTCCAAAGGGCCTCAGCGCTCCCCAGATACCCCTCCCCCTGCTCCCACAGCCCGGGGCCCAGAGCATCCCCAGCCCCCATTCTGGTATGGCCCTGGGCCCGGAGCTCTGACCAGATCCTTCAGAAACTCATCCGTGTTTACATCTGCCATCCACACCACCTGCCTGGCGACACTCAGAGGCCCTGGCCCCAAGGGTGGGTGAGGGTTACCCACCCCGACCGCTCACTCCCGGCTGGGGGAGCGTCTGCCTGTGCAGTCACTTTGGAAAAGTTCTCAAACTGAAAATGCGCATATCCAACCTCAGCACGGCTCACCCCCTCCAGGGTTTTCCAGGGGGGTCAGTGGATGGCGAGATCAGATCAGCGAGCCCTGGCCAGCCCCGGCGCGAGTCGGGCCCCACATAGGAGAGGGGTGTCTGCATGCACCAGGCCTTGTCAGAGAGGCTTTTCCTAGTAGCTCAGTTGTGGGCACTGAGTTCCAGAATAAGAAGTCATTCTAGGGGTCTCCGTTCAACACGCGGGAAAGGTCGCCTGGGGGTGCCCCCGAGACTCAGTTGGGGAGATCCCCTAAGTCCTTGGCTGGGAGTCTGGTCCGCCTCCCTTGGGGGGTGGGGGGGAGCATGCAGCCCACCCACTCTCCTTCCTTCCTGCCTCACCAGGAGGCCTGCCCCCCAGGAGATGCTCAGTAAACCCTTGTGAAAGGAAGCTCTCTTCTCACTCCTCACTGCCCCTTCCTCTGCCGTCCCCCTTGGTCCCCAGGGGTCAGAGGTCCTTCAGATGGCTCCCGAGCCCTCCTCCCCCAGGGAGTCCACGG
>JAQQSY010002616.1:0-13559 GCA_028646535.1 Procyon lotor
CTTTTGTATCAACATGGATGGGACTGGAAGAGATTATGTGGAGTGAAATAAGTCAAGCAGAGATAGCCAATTACCTTATGGTCTCACTTATGTGCTGAGCATAAAGAAAAACATGGAGGGCATTGTGAGAAGGAAGGGAAAGGTGAATGGGGGAAAATCAGAGTGGGAGATGAACCATGAGAGAATGTGGACTCTGAGCAACAAACTGAGGGTTTAGGAGGGGTGGGGGTGGGGGGTTGGGCGAGCCTGGTGGTGGGTATTGAGGAGGGCACATATTGCATAGAGCACTAGGTGTAGTGCATGAACAATAAATCTTGTAACACTGAAAAAATAAACATATTTGGGGAAAAAATAAAAATAAAAACGTAAAAAATAAGAATATTAAAAAAATAAATAAAAGACACTGTCAGGACAATCGCGAATTTGGGTATGGATTCTACGATGGCAGCCTTGTGTCAAGGTAAACTTTCCTGAGTTTGATAATTATATTGTGGTTATGTAAGAGGATGTCTTTCTTCTTATGAAATCCAAGCAGAAATACTTAAGGGTGACAGGTCATGGTTCTGCAATTTATTCTCGATTAGCTCAGCAAAAAAAAATTTTCCATAACACATGAGATGGGAAGAGAGAAAGAGAACGGGAGAGATCGCGCATGTGTATGCGAATGTGGCTAAGTTGATGAACACAGGTATGCAGGTAAAGGATGAACAAGTGCTTATCACAGCACTCTTGCAACTGGTTTTTTTTTTTTTTTTAAGATTTTATTTATTTATTTGACAGAGAGAGATCACAAGCAGGCAGAGAGGCAGGCAGAGAGAGGAGGAAGCAGGCTCCCTGCTGAGCCGAGAGCCCGATGTGGGGCTCGATCCCAGGACCCTGAGATCATGACCTGAGCCGAAGGCAGAGGCCTTAACCCACTGAGCCACCCAGGCGCCCCTGTTTTTTTTTTTTTTTTTTTTTTTAAATAGGTTTGGCATTTCCAAAATAAAAGTTATTTCTTATGTTGGGCAAGATGACCAACACCCTCTTGGGTTGTATTGACGTCAGGTGTCTTTTCTGGAGTAGCCCCGGAGTTGGGGGACAGGCTTTAGCACGAGCCATCGGTATTATCTGTGACATTAATGGAGGTTTCTAGCAACTTCCCTGCATCAACTTTCATGAGCTTCCTAGGGAAACGGGGTTTAGAATGCTTTCTAATTCTTTAATATCATCTTTACTCAACCCAGCATTGATTTATCTAAAACCGAACTCAACCACGGAGCTGCTATTTAAAGAGAAGTAGACATCTGGCCATCTTCCAGATTGGACGAGCTCAGGAGGCCATTCCAGAAGACACTGTCCTGACACTTAGATTTGTGTCACGTGCTGGTTCTGTGTTCAGTTACTCGCAGATGTAACTCACAGATGTAGTTCACAGATGTAACCCACAGTAACTCAGGGTTACTTACAGAGATCTCTGCTGATCAAATTAACGGAATAATTCCTCTCTCGTTCACCCCCCGGTTTGTGGATATGCTCCACAGAAAGCTTTCTGCTTGCCAGACATGGAATTGAGATTAATGGAAGGGGTGTGATTTACAGTGGCACCGCAGCAGCAGGCCACCGACAGGGGACAGGTGAGAGGTGAAGCTGCAGAAAATCCAGAATCCACGTGCATCTGACCGCGGCATGAACTGGATACTCGCTGGGAACACAACACTTTCACGGCAACGCTTTCTTGGGTTAGCAGGGCTGTTTTTAAAACCGGGACACTCAATCAGCCTCCTAAATGCTTTAGAGGCAACCTCCTCGAGGAACAGACTTGAGTGAAGACTGCTTCTGCTCACAGCCAGGAGGGCGGGGGCACTGGGTGGAGGAGAGAGGAGCGGAACCGAGGGGCAGAGCTCGGTGAGCTGGGGCTGCTGATCTCCCAGCGAGAAGGAACCGGTCAGGAGGCTGAGTTGGCACGAGGCCAGCAAGGACCTGGGGGTGATCGTGGACAACGGGAGGTGGCAGGGAAGGAGCGGGACAACCGGCCAGCGGGGTGCCCAGGCAGCGCTGCCTGGGGCTCAGCTCTGTGGGTGTTCTAGTTCTGGGGGGCTGATGAAGAAAATGTGGGGGCTTTTGAGAGGACAAGCTGGAGCTGAATACAGGGGAAAGGCTGGCCGATAAGGAGCTGGGTAAACGGTCCGGGCCATGGAATTACTCAGTCTGCAGAAGGGCTGCGCGTGGGATTTTATCCGAAAAACGGCCACTGTGAGCCGCGCCTATTCAGATATGGGAGAACGAAAGTGAACATTCTGGGGACAGAGAGGGGGCGGCGTTGATGAAGTCTCTGCTGCACCAAGGGCAGACTTGATGAGTGCCTCCAGACGTGGATCTCACAGGCTAGTGTGGTCCGGAGCACGGAATGTTAGGCACTGACCTTGAGTTGACAACTTGTTATTTATTCGAACCAGGAAGACATTGACAAATCGCCAACTCACCCTCTCCGGTCCCCATCCTTTCAGAAAACGGGGGAATTTCCACCACTATGAAACAGGAACGTCTGAACCTCAGAAGGGAGGACAGTGCTCTAGGCTGAATATATTTAGCTTGGTAGGAGCACACTTCTGTTTCTCTTTTTGCTTCAAACCAATGCAAACTTCGCCCAGTGTGGCAGAGGCCCTGGCCCCCTGGCCACCTCGGCTCACAGCCTGGGCGCCCATGGCTTCAGATGGGGCAATTAACCAGGGAGCCCCAAGACTCACCTGTTAGACTCTGTAGCCACAGAGAGCCCTGGTCTTCTAATTAACAGGAACAGGGACACTTTTGTCACGAGCTAACAAAGCGACTGAGGTGATTGGAGGCAGGTGACTCCTGCACTTGATGTGGTGATTTGATTTGTGACCTTTAGTCTCCATTTTAAGCAGAAGAATGAACAACTATAATTGTGTACTGTGTTATTTTTTTTTCTGTATTTAACCTTCAACATTACCTCCAGGCGAATGCCTGATCTTTCCTGGCCCCAGGAGAGGGCTACCTTGTTTACACATTTAAGTCTTCCTTCTCCTCTCCCTCTCTGAGCTGACATTTTCAGCTGGAGTGGAAGAAGGGACCTAAGTGTAGGGAAATTGTTTACGTTTCTGGTTTTTGACTCCGAGCTGCAGACTTTCTCTCCTGTCTTGGAGGATTAGAGCTATCTTGCTGGAACTATTTCAAAATTCTGGCCCCATATCCTTTAAGCAAATGTTAGGGGCACATTGGGGCTGACTGCCCCCCAACCCCACACACACACTCACACCAGCCCCTCACTCCATGCAGCACCAAGCGATGTCAGGAACTGACCCAGATCAAGTGCAGGTGACACCCGCAGAAAGATTCCCCCTTGTCAGTGACTAAGGACTCCGTTCCGGCCATTGAGACTTGAGTTTTTCTCTGATAGCTCCTGAGAAAGTTCTTCCTCCCTTGGAAGAGAGCCAGGACTTTTTCCCTCTGAAGGTGTGTGAAAAAGTTGCTCACCATCGGGAGTGAGCCAGCTTGAGGAGGAAATCCATGATGAAGATGTGGACGGAGAGACGGGAAGGCACTCGATATTGGCGGCATGGGGCTGCCTGGTTGACCAGGCCTGATGTCCTATTTACCTTGATTCTGGTGTTTTTGTGACCCCGTGGCTTCAGTTTGTGCAGGGGTTTTATTTTTTTTGTGGCCAAAAGCCTCCTGACTGATACCACACCCACCTGACTTCTTTCCACTGGTTTAGCTTGAACACACATTCTGCTGCTCATGAATTCCTCCACACCTTTTCTGGCCTTCTCTGGGGACTTCTCTCTGGACTTCTCTGGGAACTGTTGAAAAAATAGGTAAGGGACTCTTCCCTTTTCCTTCCTGGGCATTCCAATTTCTTCTCCCCTATTCAGATTGTCTGCGCTTCATATCCTCCAAGACCCAGTCAAATACCATTTCTCTGAAGAGTCTTCCTGAATCCCAAGAGGAGGGCCGTCGACACCCTCCTTGATATCTCCCTGGTGCAGGAGTGAAGGGGGCCACAGGCCAGGCAGCTTCCAAGAGGTCAGCATTACCAGGACATGGTTTTAGCTACGTGTGACAGACCTAAAACCAGTGGCTTAACCAAGGCACATATTTGTTCTCATGTACGTCAGGGTCTGAGCGGGAATGCCTCTGCTCCATGGAGTCATCAGGGTATGAGCTCTTTCTCTCTTGTGGCTTCACAGTCCCTGATGTGTTGTCCTTGTCTCCACAGTCTGAGATAGTTGACCACCATGTCCTTATTTTGGCCAGTAGAGGGGACAAAGCAAAAGTGGAGAGCCTATCCCTTTCTTTTAAGGATACAACTTTACTTCTAATCACATTCTCTTGACTAGAACTAAATGGCCTCAGGTAGCTGCACAGGAGTCTGGGAAGTGTAGTTTTTATATTCTTGGAGTCTGGGAAGTGTAGTTTTTATATTCTTGGTGGTTGTGTGTCCAGGGAAAAGTTTGAAGACAGTGGGAGGAGGAGGGATGAGGTAGAGGAGTGACCCCCAGTTTCTATAAAATATCATTGGCGTCAATCACAGATCAGTGCTAGTTATTTACAGGACTCGTGACCCGACAGGTGAAATATATCTTGGCTCCATTCTCACTAAAAGAGAAAGCCAGTCCAATGGAAAAACTCTTGCTTTTGCCACCCCAGCAAGTGATTTCTGCATCTGGCCCAAGCAAGGCCCAGAGCAATCTTAGGCCACACCCTCTACAAGAGACCCACCAGGGACGGCTACCTGGACCTGGAAGTCTCAGGACACCAACATCCTGAATCCATAATAGTGCGTGGCATGGCTCCATTCACTGGGAATGAGGGATCACTCCCATTATCTATATCTCACACAGTCTAATATGACCCCGCTCCCTCGATACTACTCACCCAGTTTGGTAAATCGCAGAACTAAGCAGAAATGTAAGAGGCACCACAGCAATGTAAGAAATGTCCTGCTGGCAGCAAAGCCTGGATGAGAACTTTCCAGTGTGTGTTGAATGAGACTTCTTGGCTATCTCCATGCCCAACACCTCTATGCTTAGTACACATGAGGGACTAATGTTCTCCAGCTTGGGGTCTCAAAAGCCTGCTGAAGGAAAGACTGTGCCAAATAGGTTCTAACATTCTGCTCAGTATATGCAATGAGTTGCTTATTTCAACCGTAAAGAAAGGCTCCCCTGTTCTTATTAAGAGAAAAAGAATCTCTACTATCTCTCAGGCTGTTAAATATTTAAAATGTGTTGTTTTGAAGGAGAGGCCAAATAGCTAATTAGCCAGCACTAGGCAAGCCACGTGTCTTTATTGGATCCTGATAGACTCTGGGTTTTCATTATTTGTTAATAAACACACCTACCCCAGCCCTTGGACTTTAAGATCCTTGAGGCCAAGAATGCCTTAACTCTCAATATCCCCAGATACAAGGGGATGTATGCAAAGACCTGAGCAAGCAGAACACAGGTCTAGGCAGATCAGCATTAGGATCTGGATGAAGATTTCTGTTGGAGAATGACAGTCATCTTATGGAAATTTACAGCCCACATTTGAATTCCAGAGGCCCTAAGAAAGCTTGCTGTAAATAACTCGGTTTAGCTTTGTTCCCTCCAGTGTATCCCGAACATACACAATCATCCTCTTTGGGGTTATATTTAAATATTATTGCCGCGATGTATTTCAAGCCCATGTTAAGCTTGGAGACCAGCCGAAGTACCCTTGGGCCTATCACCCTGCGTTCAACCTTAACATTTTTGTCATACTACTTCAGAGTTTTAAAAAAATTCAGCATCCTTTTTCATGTAATGCTTTTGAGGTCATAAGGAACCTACAGTGGGAAATGCTGGCCCAACAAGTGGGCTTCCCCACAGTCAGCTCCACACCACTGCTAACAAGACCTCCAGAAGCTCTGCCATGATACCACCATCTTTCCTCTCAACGCCCTCATTGGGTCCCCAGGCTTCCCAATGGAAGTCTCTACTTCTTTTCAGCAAGGGTCTTAATTCCCTGACCTCAAGAGGCATTTTCTGAGCTGGAGAGTCCATCTGGTGGATGGTGCACGTCCTTGCTCAGAAGCACACAGTTCACAGCCTTCCTATTGCCTCTCCCTGGTCCTTCTTTCTTGCCTCTAGAAAGTCTGCCATTTAGTAAGCCCTGCTCAGAGGCCACCTCCTTCATGATGCTTTACTGGATCACCCCAGCCTCTGCATTTCTAGAGGATGACTTCTATCACGTCTGCAGACATTTGGGGTGTTAAGGGTTTTTTGGTCAGTGCTCTATTCAAGCCCTTTGAGACAAAGACTCTGTTTCCTACAACTCTATCTTCTGTGGCTCTTGGTACAGGATGTGGCCTTGATAGCGGGCCGATTGAATGAGTGAATGAGGGAATAAGTGAATACAATAGGGATTTCCCTGGGGTCTTGAGGGATAGAATTTGGAGAACGGGGTAAGAAAAAAAACCCAGAATGACCAGAAAAGTAGTGGTTCAGGAAAATTTGGCTCCTGCAGGGTTTTCAGCCTAGGAAACTGGAGGAATGGTGGCCCCTGCTGGCAAGAGGACCATGAGCAGGAGCACGGCCTGGTTGGGGCAGAGGGTGTGAGGCCAACCCTGGACTTATCATGGCACAGTGACAACAGTGAGCCAGAGAGGGAAGGGTTGGATGGAGGGGGATGCCCTGAATGAAGTGGCAATGAAGTGGCAACCAGAGCCTTCTGAAGCCAGCCCATGCTGCGCCAGAGGGCTCACATGGGGGCTACCATTTTGGATGAGGCCAGCAGTCACAGCTTTACTGATCTCTCCAGAAGGGCAGATGTACACGACACCTCCCAAGGCAGACCAAGTGATAAGGGTTGGGTTGCACAAGTTAAGTGTAGAATCGTCATATGACTCCACAATTCTGTTCCGAGGTATACAACCCAAGGAATGGAAAACAGGTTTCAAAAGAAAATTTGTACACCACGTTCAGAGCAGTGCTATCACACTAGTCTACAGGTAGAAACAGCCCAAACATCCATTGACAGATGGATGGATAAAAAAATGTGATCTATCCACACATTGGAATATTATCCAGCCATCAAAAAGGACCGAAGTCCTGACACACCACAACATGGATGAACTTTGGAAACATTACGCCAAGTGAAATAAACCAGAAACAAAAGACCATGTGTATGATTCCATTTAAATGAAATTTTCCAAATTGGTAAACCCACAGAAATACAGTAGACTCGTGGTTACCAGGAGTGAGGGAGACCACAAGATGGAGAATAACTGCTTAATGAGCCCTGACTATCCTTTGTGGATACATATTCTTACAGGTAGAGGAGGTAGATGTACAACATTGTTAATGTACTAAATGCCACTGAACTACATACTTTAAAATAGTTCCTTTTATGTTCTGTGAATTTCACCTCAATTAAAAAAAAATTAAAAATCAGTGAGAAGGAGGTAGAATTTGGGACTCCTGGCCTGGGGATGATGATGGCTCCTATCAGAGAGCACCAGGGAAAAGAAGTGGCCAGGGATCTGGTAGGGTCAGGGGAACCCAAATGGGAAGCCCAAGATTGATCAGAGAATTGGGAGAACACTGAGGTCCAGGGGCACAGGAGCTGGGGAATGGAGTACCAATGGGACGCAGGTGGCCAGCAGCGCTCAGCCAAGTAGAACAGTGGAAGAAAGAGAAGCTATAGAAAAGGTCACTTGGTTGAATTATCCAACATATATTTACCGAGCTCCTGTGGTATGCCGGGCTCCATGTTGGTTACGGGGATTTCAGTGTTTTTTGAGGAAGTGGTTTTAGTGGAGTGCTGGGGAGGGAAGGCAGGTCTTAGGAGTTTTGGGTGGGGATGTGCAGGGAGGAAATGGAGGCACCAGACACAGAGGGACAAGAGACTGGAGGTGGAACAGCACAGGGCCTCAGAATTAAGTGGGAATGGCCATGCGAAGAAGGTAGATTGAGGGAATCATTGACGATGGAGGGCAAAGAGCCCCAAAGAGGAGAATGAAGGAGCCAGAGAGGGAAGGGTTAATTTGGAGGCAGCTGCCACTAGAGCCTTCTGAACCCAGCCCATCCATGCTGGGTTCATTTTGGGGGTTACTGTTTTGGTTGAGGCCAGCTGCTAGCAGTCACAGCTTTACTGATCTCTGCCCCAAGGATGAGGTGGCCCTGAGGATGTGTGGGCATCAAATGCTCTCAGCTTCTCTAAGCACCTTTGGGGTATCCCGTTACTGTCTGCCAGTCACGCATTCTCTCCCTGAGTCTCAGCCAAGGGGCACCTGGCAATTGGGGACCGTTTCTCTCAGATCACCGAGGCTCAAATTTAGCCCAAAGGTTTGAAGAATGTCATGATAGTTTTGATGTCTCCCTCCTACCACTCTGCTGGCCAACAAGCGTTGGCATATGTGACTCCATTCTGTCCCAAACGAATTCAGTGCTTAAGAACGTGAGCGCTTTCCAAAGACCATCTGTTTACTCTTCTGCTTAAGGAACTCCACTCTCCCACAGCCTCCTAGGATCGGATTCAAGAAATTCTGACACAGAGGGATATTTTTTTGGCGGGCCTAGAAACTGAATGTTTTCCAAATGGTACATTATTGATATTAAAACCGATTTGTGCATCGCCAGCCATCAAAGAAATGTACTAAATAATATCTCCAGGAATGAAAAGGAAATTGAAAAGCCTGTCCACATGCATTTATCAGCAAAAACACTAGCCTAAACCATAACAGTCAGCAAGAGAGAAATCTATGGATCCCCACACACAAACAAAAGCTCCTTAGGTATATTCAGACTTAAATCCACTGAAATCCACCTAGAAACACCTGACATAAAACAAGGTGTCCCAGGCAGCCCTGGCTCTGATCCCCCCTCCCAGCATGTGGCCACCACGGGATGCACGAGGCACAGATCTGGAGTGAGGGAAACTTGCATCTGATCCCAGTCTCCACCTCCCACCTCCCAGAAGTTGTGGTGTGATCCTACACAAGTTACTCAAACTCTCCAAAACCTCAGTTTCCTTCTGAGTAAAATCGCCTTCTCACAAGATTGGGTGAAGAGTACTTCTTACTCTCATTTCCTTTTCTACTGCTCTGTGCCCCCCAGCATGTGTGTGGGCACTGAGAAGGACATCAGAGCAGCACCCTGTCCTTTGTTCATCCTGCTTTCCCTGGGGTTGGTTTGCTCGCTGCCTGTTTGCTTTCTCAAAGAATGTGATTTTCTAATACAGAAACACTAAACAGAGTAGGAGATATTTAATCAACGTTTTGTTGAATGCATAAGGATTGCATACGGGATAATTCAGTGAGTAACTTAAGTAAAGCAATGGCATAAATATTTAAAGACTCATTGAGGACGCAGCTGTAAATCGGTATTGATTGCTGCTGCATGGTTTGTTGAACGTTATAAATTTCTGTACATCATCACAATGAAGAAGGACAGATCTCCCCGTGATTAGAAGGCAGGCATGATTTCTACTGGTCATGGAGAGTGGAGTGGAATATCTGCTTTGTCATCAAAAGGGATTTCCAGGCTGGTGAGCTTCCAAGAGTGGATGACTGCAGCGGATTTCTTTTGAATCTTATGAAACTTAAATATCAGGCAGTGGTTTTAAGCTAGAATCACCAAGGGTATATCAAATATTTGACTTAAAATTTATGTCTAGAACAGGTTAGTGACAGGTTTCATAGGATTTTCATTTTTAAAAATCCATCATGTTTACACAAGTGTGTAACAGTTCAATTTTAACCAATTTTAACCCCCTCAGTCACATGGGCTGACCCTGAATAAGGCTGTAATTTGGGATCACTCTGGGGTTAGGTGTAAATGTCTAATAAATGTGTTTCTGGAAGGGAGATTGTAGCTATACACTCCTTCTTCTGAATCACAGAACCCATATGTTGTGCCCAATTAAATCTAGGCAAATTCGAGTGCCTCTACCTGTTACATGTTGCTAGACTACAAAATTAGTCAAGTGGGCAGTTACAGTTTATGTTATGATAATGCTGTTCTTATGGTGGTTTGGGAACTAGTGAATTTCAAGTGTCTACTGTCTGACCTATATTTGACAAAACATGGAGGCAGTTGAAAAGGTAGAACAACATATCATCTAAAGGAAAAGACGAGATTAGTTTCATGATCATGTGTTAGACAAAAACATTGTAGGATATATACGCTCGCAGAGATACTATCCACAAAAGAAAAGATTGTCAAATTCGACTTCATTAAAATTAAGAACTTAAAAAAATTGAGATGTACTTAAAATTAAGAACTGTTGCTCATCAAAATATGCTATTAAGTGAGTGAAAAGGCAAAATAAAGACTGGAGAATATATTTGCAAAATATATATTTGACAAAGAGTTTGTATCCAGAATATATAAAGAGCCCCTACAAGTTAATAAGGAAAGGACTTGAATGGTTACTTTACAAAAAATAATGTTCAGATGGCAAATAAACATGTGAAAAGATGTGCAACTCACCAGGAAGTGCAAATTAAAATCATAATAAGACATCTCTGTACACTCTCTAGAATGGCTAAGACTAAAACGATTGTTAATCCTGTTGGTGAGGATAAGGACCCTCACACATTGCTTGTGGAGAGTTCGTTGCTATAACCTCTTTGGAAAACTATTTGACATAACGTATTAAAGTTGTGTAAGCATATCTCCTATGACCCAGTAATGAGATTACTAGGTATATACCCAAAGACGTAAGTTTATCTATCCCCCAAAAGAATGTACAACAATGTTCATACCAGCTTTATTTAAAAACTGGAAACAATCTAGGATACAATTTGATATATAGAAATCTGTTGCTCTTCTGTACACTGGTAATAAAGTAGCAGAAAGAGAAATTAAGGAAAAGAATCCCATTTACATTTGTAATATTTTTGTAATATTACATTTGTAATAATTACATTTATCACAAACATTAATATTAATTATAATACTACAAATATTACATTTCTAATAATTACATTATTACAAAAATAATAAAATACCTAGGAATAAACTTAGTCAAGGAAGTAAAAGACCTACACTATGAAAACTATAAAACATTGGTCAAAGAAACTGAAGAGGATACAAACATGCTCATGGACTGGAAGAACAAATGTTGTTAAAATGTCTGTACTACCCAAAGAAATCTACAGATTTAATGCAATCCCCATCAAAATACCAACCACATGTTTCACAAAACTAGGACAATCCTAAAATTTGTATGGAACCACAAAAGACCCCAAATAGTCAAAGCAAACTTGAGAAAGAAGAACAGGAGGTTTCACAATCCCAGATTCAAGATACACTTTGAAACTGTAGTAATCAAAACAGTATGGTACTGGCATAAAAATAGACACATAGTGAGGCACCTGGGTGGCTCAGTGGGTTAAAGCCTCTGCCTTCGGCCCAGGTCATGATCTCAGGGTCCTGGGATTGAGCCCCGCGTCGGGCTCTCTGGTTAGCGGGGAGCCTGCTTCCTCCTCTCTCTATAACTGCCTCTCTGCCTACTTGTGATCTCTCTCTCTCTGTCAAATAAATGAATGGGATTTTTGAAAAAAAAAAAAAAAAAGTAGACACATAGATCAATAGAACACAACACACAATAGGAAGCCCAGAAATAAACCCATGCTTATATGGTCAAGTAATCTTTGACAAAGGAGTCAAGAATATACAATGGGAAAAAGACAGCCTCTTCCACAAATGGCACTGGGAAAACTGGACAGCTACATGTAAAAGAATGAAACTGGACCACTTTCTTTTTTTTTTTTCTTTTTTTTAATTTTTATTAACATATAATGTATTATTTGCCCCAGGGTACATGTCTGTGAATCTTTGGGCTTACACATTTCACAGCACTTAATAGCACATACCCTCCCCATTACTGGACCACTTTCTTATACCGTATATAAAAATAAACTCAAAATGAGTTGAATATCCAAATGTAAGAACAGAAACTACAAAAATTCTAGAAGAAAACAGGCAGTAATGTCTCTGACATCAGCTGTAGAAACATTTTCTACATTTGTCACCTGAAGCAAAGGAAACAAAAGCAAAATTACACTATCGGGACTACATCAAAATAAGAAGACTTTGCCCAGCAAAGGAAACCACCAAAACAACAAGGCAACCTACTGAATGGGAGAAGATATTTGCAAAGATGCATCTGATAAGGGATTAGTATCCAAAATATACAAAGACTTATACAACTCAACACCAAAACCCCTCAATAATCTGATTAAAAATGGGCAGAGCACCTGAATTGACATTTTTCCAAAGGGGATATACAGCTGGCCAACAGACAAATGAGAAGATGGTGTGCAACACTAATCATCAGGGAAATGCAAATCAAAACAAATGCAAATCAAAATCTGTCTCAGAATGGCTAGAATCAAAAACACAAGAAACAACAAGTGTGCGAGTATTCTAGGGTGTTGTAGGTGTTCTGTCTCTCTCTCTTTTTTTTTTTTTTTAAAGATTTTATTTATTTGACAGAGAGAAACACAGCGAGAGAGGGAACACAAGGAGAGGGAATGGTAGTGGGAGAAGCAGGCTACCCGCTACGCAGAGAGCCCAATGTGGGGCTCGATCCCAGAACCCTGGGATCATGACCTGAGCCGAAGGCAGACACTTAACGACTGAGCCACCCAGGCGCCCCGGTGTTCTGTCTCTTGATCAGAGTGGTGGTTACTTAGGTGCATATGTAGTAAAAATCTATCCATATCAAGAGAATACTTAAGATTTGCACATTGTATTTTGTATGTATGCAATATTGCAATAAAAATGTAAAAGAAATAGGAGCCGACTGCATGCTAGCAAATGTTTAACAACCAATTCCATAGGGGGGAAAACATCCCCACCTTGATTTCTAGTGTTTGCTAATTTCCCCGGTGTAAATATTCTCACCATAGCCAATTCCAAGCTGCACTGATTTAAGAATTGGCAGCAAATTTCCCCAAAATTTAACACTCAGCTCTCACCAGTTTAAACTTTCCACCACTGTGGGGATGACTGTATTATACTTTTGATGTTCCTCAAAACTGACTTATTTCTCTTTCAAGCTTTTGAAATTAGTTAGGAGACCAGCCTGAGGTGTTTATGTGACCAGACTAAAAGTATTATCATTTGTGCTCCTTATCTGTTTGATTCAGGATTCTCTTGATATTGAGAACCCAAAATAAAGAAATGGATTGACTGCTGTTGCTGATACTGCAATCTTCATCTAGAGCTCCTGGCTTTAATTTTTGTGTGATTATAAAAGTCTTGCTGTTTTTATTTCAAAAGAAATATCATAAAAATTGAATTTATAAAGTATTTTATATATTGAGGTATGAATTATTCAGGACTGTTTGGGCTGCAAGCCATAAAACACAACTAAAAAGGGAAGCAGTATATTTACATTTGTAACTGGGAAATCTTGGGGGAAATCAGGAATGGCTGGATCTGGGGGTTCAACTAATGTTATCAGAGTTCTGTTACTTTTTCTACCTCTCAGCTTGTTTGCCTATAGCTGCTTTAATTGTCAAGCATGTTCTTTCCATGTAGTGAATGGCAGCTGGCAACTGAACTGACATTCTCCTTACAGCT
>JAQQSY010002618.1:0-13558 GCA_028646535.1 Procyon lotor
GGGCCACATGTACCCACACTGTTCATAGCAGCAATGGCCACAATTGCCAAACTGTGGAAAGAACCAAGATGCCCTTCAACAGATGAATGGATTAAGAAGATATGGTCCATATATACAATGGAATATTATGCCTCCATTAGAAAGGACGAATATCCAATTTTTGTATTACCATCGATGGGACTAGAAGAGATTATGCAGAGTGAAATAAGTCAAGCAGAAAGAGTCAATCATCTTATGGTCTCCCCTACGTGTGCAGCATAAGGAAAAACATGGAGGGCATTGTGAGAAGGAAAGGAAGGGTGAATTGGGGGAAATTGGAGGTGGAGATGAACCATGAGAGACTGTGGACTCTGAGCAACAAACTGAATGCTTCAGAGGGGAGGGGTTAGGGAGTTGGGCGAGCCTGGTGGTGGGTGTTGAGGAGAGCACATGTTACATGGAGCACTGGGTGTGGTGAATGAACAATTAATCTTGTAACACTGAAAAAATAGAATAAACATACTTGGGAAAAATATTTGTCTTTTTTTACTATAGGACTGGCATAGTATAATAGGTCGTATCCTTCTATGTTTGTAGCAGCTGTGGGGCCAATAAATATTAGAGAGTAAGCATGTCTGGAAGGTATCTTAAGAGAAACATTTCTGTTTCTTCAAACAAAAACATTTTGTTTTAAAAGAAGACTGTGGGGCGCCTGGGTGGCTCAGTGGGTTGGAGCCTCTGCCTTCAGCTCAGGTAATGATCTCAGGGTCCTGGGATCGAGCCCCACATCAGGCTCTCTGCTCAGCAAGGAACCTGCTTCCCCCTCTCTCTCTGCCTGCCTCTCTGCCTACTCCTGATCTCCCTCTCTCTCTCTCTCTGTCTCTGTCAAATAAATAAATAAAATCTAAAAAAAATTAAAAAATAAAAAAATAAAAGAAGAATGTAAAGGAAAAGATTTTCACTGGGGCGTATTCCACAATGTATTCCCTGACATAATGAGACAAAGTCTTTCTTTCTTTCTTGAGATATTTAGATTTAGATATTAATATTAACTTAGGTAATTAATATTAGCTGAGTAGAATTTTCTGGGATGTACCAGAAAATAAGCCCCACAAAGGACTTTGTCTAACACTCACCAATAGTAAGCAGCAGGCAATGAAGTAGATGATGAAGTCCCACAGCAGAGCAGAAAGCCAGAAATTAATGGCAGAGACCCCACTCACAAACTGGATGTGCTTTGCCTTACTGATTCTCTCAGTCACTGTCAGAAGACAAAAGCCACTGACAAAAATACTCACACCAAAAAACAAATTCAAGGCTACCTGCTGTCCTGTTATTTTTCTACAAAGGAAGGAATAAAGAGGAAACATTGGTAAGAAAACAAAGTGGGAAAATATTAGCTTATAAAAATAACTTTTAATTATAAATTATATTTTTACTTATGTTATTATTTTATTAACTTTTAAAATTAACTTTTTATTAAGAATGTGTTCAGATAGGGAAGAAGGGCTATATTTAAATACCAAGCTCGATCCCAATAAAAAAGCATACATACCTTCCCTCAAGTTTTTTAGAAACCATATTTTGAGGCTGAGGTTTGTTGGAGACCGTAATTGAAGCATCAGGGCCAGAAAGTGCCATAAAAATAAGATTGTCTAATACTGCCAGGGATAATGGTGGTGAATGGTATGCCATGTTGTTGAACCAAAGGGTAACTTCCTTTTGATCTTTAAAGGAAATTGCGACAATGCACGAGTAAATGCATTCTTGACTTTCCCGCAAGTA
Source organism: Procyon lotor (assembly GCA_028646535.1). Classification (NCBI taxonomy): domain Eukaryota; kingdom Metazoa; phylum Chordata; class Mammalia; order Carnivora; family Procyonidae; genus Procyon; species Procyon lotor. The sequence continues at coordinate 1,765 of JAQQSY010002618.1, forward strand.
TGTCTTTAAGTTACCTGGAATGAGAAAACAATAAATGACCACAGGCTTAGCATGCAATACAGATCACTTAGTATGCATTTTGGAGAGGGAGAACCCAATAATTTCACTTGCCTGATACCTTTTCCATTTCCAGTGTCTCACAATAGCTCTGACACACACACACACACACACACACACACACACACACACATATATTAGATACACACATGCAAATTACTCAGCATGAAAAAGAAATGCAATCTTGCCTTTTGAAACATTACTATTGATATATCTGTGAGGTACAGTCTTTTTATTTTTGTATAAACAACATAATATAGTAGAAAAGGGACCACATTACACATCAGGGTAATTAATTTCTCCCTTTTCTCTCACCTCTTCTCTGCTAAACTATGTGATCTTTGACAATAAGAGTTCATCTAATACTCCTGTTATGGAAGAGGAAAAGGAAAATGTGATTTAAGACAGCTTTTACGCCACCCAGCCTATAATGTCTATGTTGTAAAATCAGGATAATGATAGAAGTAATAACCAACATTTCCCAGTGCATTTTCATCTCCCACAATGGAAGCTAAAGGATAAAAGAGAAACAACCTGCCAAACTGTACAGGCTCTATGCTAACCTAAACCAATACTGTCAATGAGGCAGCAACTGAAGGAAATGCAAAGGAAACACCTGGAAGGAAATCATCAGCCTTAAAAGACAATAGATTTGTTCCTTATAGATGTGATTTAGTGTGGTGAGTGGGTCAGTACTGCAGACTCCCACCAGGCAGTCCTAAAATCTAGTCCCTACACTAATACATCCTAGATACATTATTTGGGGCAATTTAGTTAACATCTCTAAGCCTCAAGCAAGTATGATTGTTACAGAAAATGAGATAATTGAAATATTTAGAAAACTTCTTGCCAAAAGTAGTGTTCAGTACATGTAGTCAATTATTATTACTACCTTCCAAATAAATTAGTTCAGGGTAGCTTGCCCATAAAGTCTTCAACCTAACCTGTTTTAAAATATGGCTAATCTAGAGAAGCCTTCTTGTGCGAAGCTTTTTGGGATTTAGTACCACACTGTGAGCTTGGTTTTATGTGAAATTTTGTCCTAAATTTCACAAAACAAAATATTTTAGTACTTCATTCTCTAGAAGGTGTAGCTAATAGCCGTCAGATGACCCACAAAGTGCCTCCATTAATAATTAACTTTTGTGGCCAGTCTCCTTAAAGGGTGATTCTTGTCTTTGATTTGGCTGCCTTTATGAGATTGGTGAGTATCAAGAAAGAAAAGAGCAATAGCTAAATGTTCCAGTAAGGACCTCTCTTTGGGAGTGATACAAGCAGGTTTTCATCTACTAGCAGTCTTTTTCTTTTTGAGAGAGCCTTACCTTTTATTTCCCGAAGTTTTTGTTTCTTAGCCTTTACCATGATCTCAAGAATTTTTGTTAAATTCTGAGAAAAATCAGAATGGCTATCATCTGAGAAAAGCACAGTGGTTTGACCATATTGTTCCAAATCCATTTCCCTGGCAGGTTCAATTCTACTTCTTGTAATCTGTATTCCTCTCATGAGAAAATAAACAAGGCCCAGAAGTCCCACTATCTGCATCAACAACAAACTCCAGTTGCGCCAGGAGAACATAGCCCTCTTTATGAACATGGCATAGAATTGCTGGCAGTGAAGAGGAAACTGACAAGAGGAGAGAAAGATGGCATTACAATGTGTGCAAACTTTAATGAAATTCATTGACATTAATTTTCCAAATCTTACGGTAGAAGATGCACACATTCTATAAATATATCCTTGAATAGAACACAACCATGGTTAGCACACAAGTAACAAGCAGAACTTCCTTTCTGGGTAGTATGTTGAGGCTTGGCTTCTAATCAAATTATACTGGAAAACTCAAAATGATGATTTTTATCACTAACATATTCATAGGCTCTCTGAGCAGAACAACATGACATCAGTCTTCATCAATATTAAATCATGATCCTTCAATCCTATCTCCATTTGATAAGTAAAACATTCTCATAATGTGTATATGTAAAAGTTTCCATTGCTAGGTTTTAATTCATGTGATAGTGGATAATCAGGAAACAGAAAATGAATTTATTTTTAAACTGCAATAATGTGTTCAGCACTTTTCCTTCAACTTCTAAATTTAAAGCAAAGCGTCTAATTGTTATTTTGAAACATGTACATAAATATACTATTTTCTTTATTTTTCAAGTTTTTCAGCCCATCTATAGTTGATTATATATTTTTTTCAGGTTAACAACAAAACCTATTGCTTTAAATGTAGAGATTGACCCTGAAAAGGTAGTCTGAATATTAAAGAAAAACATATAAAGTGTATTACTTGGAATATGTAACCAATAGTTTTAACAATATGCTTACCTTGTATTTCCCAACATTTTGGACACCCCACAATTCATCATGGAAAAAAATCCCTAATCAATCAACCAATATTATCTGAATGAAAAAAAATCAGCATTTGGTTATTGTCACTGGCTAGAAATAAGATAAAGTTTAGAAGGAAAACTTTTTTCACACATTGTCCTCAAAGTAGAAAAAGGTGCTTTCTGACTTTTATAAGATGGCTTATTAGATATATTTCTAGAGTGAAAGAATATGCAAATGTAAGAATCAACTCTTCTAGACTGGTCTGCAAATCTTCCTTCATCTGCATCTTCATAAGAGAGGGAAATAGGGAAGAGTGATACAGCAGGAGAAATGAGCAAGCAAGGAGAGGAGAAAAATCACATTTTGTAACTGATTCATGCCAAACATTATGCAACTCACATTTTACTAGTATTAACTCATTAAAACAGTCTTGTGGAGAATGAAATTGAAGCACAAATATATTAGCTATCTTGGTCAAAGTCAAATAGACAGTAAATGATAGAACAGAAATTCCAGTTCCAACTGTCTCAAAATTCTGTACTCTGGTTGTACAATATCCACTCTGCTTCACAACTGGCTCATAAGCCCCTCAGTGAAGGCATGCTTATGGGCAATTCTGAGAAATGTTGATCATCTCAGAATCCCTAGTCTTCATTAGGGAAACTATAGGGAAAAGACAATCAGGAGAACAATGAAAGAAATTTTGGCAATACAATGAATTTTCCCATACTAGTGAGGAAATGGTTGGGGAACAATCTATTAGGAAGTGCCAATGCATTCCAAGGCATAAATTTAAGTGGCTTACATGCACTGGTTGTTATACACAATTGATAAATTATTTGAACACTACATATGAAACTAAGTATGTACTATATGGTGGCTAATAGAATTAAAAAAATTTTTAAGTGGCTCTTATATGTGTCAATAGTGATAACTTTTGTTAAGGCCTTTTTCAACTCTGAATGAACAAACAATTTTAAAAACTGAGATAAGTGACTCAGAAATAAGCATAAGGAATAACATGGAGAACATTAGGAGAAGGAAAGGAAAAGTGAATTGGGGTAAATTGGAGGGAGAGACGAAGCATGAGAGACTGAGGACCCTGAAAAACAAACTGAGGGTTTGGGAGGGGAGAGGGGTGGGGGTTGGGCAAGCCTGGTGGTGCGTATTGAGGAGGGCACGTATTGCATGGAGCACTGGGTGTAGTGCATAAACAATGAATCTTGGAACACTGAAAAAATAAAATTAAATTTAAAAAAAGATATAACAATGCTGAGAATAAAATCTGATTTTTAACTACCACACTTTAACTTTTGAAATAGAAAAATAATTGGATTGTTTTACAGGCTCTTTCTTACTTGGCCTTCCCTGGCTAAGAACTCTGAAGTCTCCTTTGAATTCAAACATTAAAATAAAATTTATCTTTTTATCCCATCTGAACATATACCACTAGCATTACATTCTTGGTAAAGATGCTCACCCCAGTATTAAACTTAACAGAGTGTTCACTTGTGGTAGGAGAGTATGATCTCTCAAAACTTCTGGGAACATTCATATTCTGGTTCATGTTTTCTCTTCTGTCTTCCTCCTTTGGGGATGGGGTCTGGAAAGCTTCATCTTCCTCCCTACTGACCCTACACAGAAGCAAACATTCATTTTAACTATAACAGTAGTTTCATTGCAAGATTCTCACAGTTGATGGCAAAAATATACAATGGAATAGTATGCTTCCATCAGAAAGGATGAATACCCAACTTTTGTATCAACATGGACAGAACTGGAAGAGATTATGCTGAGTGAAATAAGTCAAGCAGAGACATTCAATTATCATATGGTTTCACTTACTTGTGGAGCATAAGGAAAAATATGGAGCACATTGTGAGAAGGAAAGGGTGAAGTGGGGGAAATTGGAGGGGGAGATGAACCATGAGAGACTGTGGACTCTAAGCAACAAACTGAAGGTTTTGGAGGGGAGAGGGGTGGGGGGTTGGGCAAGCCTGGTGGTGGGTATTGAGGAGGGCACATATTGCATGGAGCACTGGGTATGGCACTGAACAATGAATCTTGGAACACTGAAAAATTTTTTTAAAAATTTTAAAAAAAGCACAGTTGTATAATGTTAACATTAATATTGGATAAAACAAACTGAACTTAAGTTAAAGGTATAAGACAGTATCTTTTTTGGAAGAGAGAGCTGGTACATTTCTTTTATTTTAAAGAATGATACTAATTCTAGCAAAGTTTTATTTTTATAATGTTTGTAAGTGTATGCCAGTCTAACAGATTTGTTTTCTCAATGTTATGCTCCAGGCAATCTAAACATCTGTAATGGTTTACGAGCAAATGAGCACAGAGTTCAGTTATCTTCCAAGAGTCCACAACTCTATGGGAGAAACAGACATCTTTATTTAATTTTAATATATGAGAGAAAATTATAAATGGAATCATAAAAATCATACTATAATGGGAGATCTGAGGTCCCCCCATGGGCGTTCTGAAACCTGTGATGAAATCTCATAATTTAAGGAGATAAATTTTTCATTCTAAACCAATGAGCCAGCAAGACTTTTTAATACCTTTCATTTATCAGGACCACAAAAAAAAAAGCATCAGATACTGATTTGGCCTGACAATAATGTTTTAAATTCAAGGTAGTATTTGTGCTATGTCTGGTCACTGTGATACTATAGTAATAGATACCACTGAAGACAAGTATGGTTTTTACCTTGCCTTTTTTCTCTAACTCCTTTATTAGGTTTTTATTAATTTTACAAGACATATTCAATGGGAAAAGTTTTAAAAATTACAGTAAGCCAAAGTAAAAAAATACTCAAGATCTTACGACTCAGGCAAATGCAAATGACATTTTTCTACATCCACATATGCACAGGCATGAATGTATATATACACATACACAAAATGCAAAATTCTGATCATGCTATAATACTACACTGTTATGCATCTTGCTCCTAAAATTATTTACATTCATTTTAGGTGTTGGGAAAATTGGACAGCCACATGCAAAAGAATGAAACTGGGTTACTTTCTTACACCATGTACAAAAATAAACTCAAAATGGATGAAAGACCTAAATGTGAGACAGGAATCCATCAAAATCCTAGAGGAGAACACAAGCAGCAACCTCTCTGACCTCAGATGCATTAAATACTTGCTAGACACGTCTCCAGAGACAAGGGAAACAAAAGCAAAAATAAACTACTGGGACTTCATCAGGATAAACAGCTTTTGCATTGGTTAGGAAATAGTCAACAAAACTAAAAGACAACCTATGGAATGGGAGAAGATATTTGCAAATGACTTATCAGATAAAGGGCTAGTATCCAAAACCAGCAAAGAACTTATCAAATTCAACACCCCCCCAAAAAAATTCCATCAAAAAATAGAAGACATGAAAAGACATTTCTGCAAAGAAGACATACAAATGGCCAACGGACACATGAAAAAATGCTCAACATCACTCAGTGTCAGGGAAATACAAATCAAAACCACTATAAGATACCACCTCGCACCAGTCAAAATGGCTGAAACAAACAACACAGGAAAAAACAGATACTGATGAGGATGCAGAGAAAGAAAAACCCTCTTACAGTGAGCACTGGGTGTTATATGTAAGTGATGAACCACTAAATTCTACTCCTGAAACCTATATTACACTACATGTTAAATAACTAGAATTTTTTTTTTTTTAGAGAGAGAGTGTGTGAGAAATGTGGGGAAGGGGCAGAGGAAGAGGAAGAAAGATAGAATTCCAAAGCCTGACATGGGGCTTAATCTCACAATCCTAAATTCAGAGCAGATGCTTAATTGACTGAGCCACCAAGTGCCCCAACTAACTAGAATAAATAAAAACTTGAATCTTGGAACACTGAAAAAATAAAGTAAAAATAATAAAAAAAAAACTTGTGACACAAAGGAAGGAAGGATGGAAGCTAGGAAGGAAGGAAGGGAGGGAGGGAGGGAGGAAGGAAGGGAGAAAGGAAGGTAGGTAGGAAGAAAGCCAATTCAATTTTTTTTTTTTAAATCACAAACCAGTATCTCATGAACATAAATGCAAAAAGTCTGAACAAAATTTTAAATCAAATTTAATAATATAATAATAAAATTAATGATATATCATAACTAAACAGGGTTTATTACAATAATACAAGGGTTCATTTAATGTTTTAACATTCAAAAATTTGTTAATGTAAATTACCATTTTATGACACTAAAAAAGATAAGGCATTTAATCTTCTCATTAGATGCGGAAAAACAATTTAACAAAATCTAATATTCATTCCTGATAAAAACTCTCATTAATATAGGAATGGAAGAGATCTTTCTCAAACTGATAAAGGGCATCTACAAAAAACCTACTGCTTGCATCATACTTGTTTATAAAAACTGAATGTTTTTTTCTCTAAATTCAGAAACAAGAAAGAGATATTCTTAACTACTTCCATTCAAGACTTTACTGGAGGTCTACCCATTGCAGCAGCGTAAGAAAATAACACATCCAAAAGTCAAATATTTTCTACATACTGGTAAGGAACAATCTGAAATTGAAATTTTAAAAAATGTCATCTTCAGTAGCATCTAAAAATGAAAAATACTTCGGGATGAATCTTACAAAAGATGTATAAAATCTACACAGTAAAGCATTACTGAGAAAAATTAAAGAAGGTTAAAATAAATGCAGATATATTATACTGAGTTCAGTTAGAAGACTCAATATTTTAAAGATACAAATTCTCCCCAAATTGATCTATGGTTTCCAACCAGATCAATTCCAGCCAGATAAACCGGCATGCCAAAGAAGTTTTTGTAACAACTGATCGGCTGATTCTAAAATTTCTGACTCAATAAAAGGACGTAGAATGTACAAAATAACTTTGTCAATGCATTGTGTTGATGAAAAGGAAAGTATTCTCAAATCCTGCCAGTTACATAGTGAGCTATTTCTACTGCATTGGTGAATATATGGCAACATCCAGTGGATATTGAAAATATCCACCTCCCACAATTTAGAAATTCCACTGTTAGATATACACTCTAAAGAAATTTCACATATTTGCCCAGAAGGCAGATACAAAGATATTCACTGAAGTGTGTAATAGTAAAATACTGGAATAAATAATACAATGTAATAAAAAAACATTATACTTATGTAATGAAATATGATATATATCTATTAGAAAGAATGAACTGAATTTCTCTTTATACAAATGTCAACATGGAGAAATAAAAAATGTCTAATCTTTAGAGAAAAAAAGCATTTTTCAGGGCCATTAAATATATTATTCATATAAAACATTAAGCTCATAAAACATGTTAATACATGTTTATGGATGCATAAACGTATATACAATTATATTAAAATATGATTTCTTCACTGTAAAATTACCTTTTCTCCCCGTTTTGTACTCTGCTCTTTAGAAGCATGTTATCAGACGCAGATCAGACTCAAGGGGAGAAGGGATTGAATACATACACCTCCAGGAGGGAGTAGTAGCTATAACATTATCTGGAATTCTACAAGGAAGATTTGTCTCTCTTCTCCATTTATTAATTCAGTCCTCTACTTACATCAGTATGGACTCATGTAATACTACCTTGGCCAGGTATTCAAAGTAACAGTTTCATCACAGTGATATGTCATGTTACTATCATGTACCCCCCCCATATGAAAAGGGAAAGAGGGCACTTCATCTCTGTGATATTCTTCCCAAAAAGCCATAACCCCATTCTAACCATGAGAAAAACATAAGACAAACCCAAATTCAGGAACATTATGCAAAACACCTGATCAGAATGCCCAAGGTTATGAAAAATAAGGAAGGTGTAAGAAACTCTTACAAACCAGATGAGACTAAAGAGACATAATGACTAAATATAACATATGCTGGATGGGATCATGGAACAGAAAATGGACTTTAGTGGAAAAACTAGTGAAATATGAATAAAATGTGGGTTTAATTAATAGCAATTTGCCAGTGTTGGTTTCTTAGTCTTGACCAATGTACTGTGGTGGTGAAGGATGTTAACAACTGGGAAACTGTGTGAGAGGTGTATAGGATTTCTATATTATTTTTGCTACTTTTCTGTAAATCTAAAGCTATTCTATTATTAAAGTTTATCTCAAAGAAGTAAGTCATTAAGGATGTCATCAATAGTACTTGCTGGAACCAAGATGGCATAAGAATCTCAAGGCCATAAGCTTTCTGGTTAAGTTTTCAATAAAAGACCGGCCCTAAAAACCCTCAGTGGCAACACATTTGGATCTTCTTTAACTCTAAATAGCTTTTTCTTTCCTTTTTGCTCTCCCTTCACTTAATAAACTTACACTTCATCTCACCCTTTTGTGTCCAGAGATTCATTCTTCAACTCAATAAGACAAGAACCCTGCAATCCTGCAACAATATCTTCTGCTCATTTCTTAATTGGATTATTTGTTTTTTGGGTGTTGATAAGTTCTTTATAGATTTTTTCATACTAACCTTTTATCATATATTTTATTTACAAGTATCTTCTCCCATTACATAGGTTGACTTTCAGTTTTGTTGATTGTTTCTTTTGCTGGAGAGAAGTTTTTTATCTTGATGAAGTGCCAAGTGTTCATTTTTGCTTTTATTTTCCTTGCCTCCGGTGATGTGTCTAATAAGAAGTTGCTGCAGGCAAGGTCAAAGAGGTTGCTGCCTCTGTTCTATTGAGAGGAGGCACGGTCTCACACTAAAGTCTCTCATCCATTTTGAATTTATTTTTGTATATGGTGTAAGAAAGTGGTCCAGTTTCATTTTTCTACATTGCTGTCCAGTTTTCCCAACCCTATTTGTTGAAAAGACTGTCATTTTTCCATTTGATATTCTTTCCTACTTTGTCAAAGATTAGTTGACCATATAGTTGTAGGTCCTTTCTGGGTTTTCTATTTTGTTCCATTGATCTATGTGTCTGTTTTTATGTCAGTATCATATTGCTCTGATGATTACAGCTTTGTAATATAGCTTGAAATTCGGAATTGTGATACCTCCAGCTTTGCTTTTCTTTTTCAAGATTGCTTTGGCTATTCAGGGTCTTCTGCAGTTCCATACAAATTTTAGGACTGTTGAAGATTTATTTATTTGAGAGAGAGAGAGAGAACGCACGTGCATGTTGCTGGAAGGGGAGATGAAGAGAGAGAATCCTCAAGTAGGCTCCCTGCTTTGGTTAGCAGAGAGCCTGACACAGGGCTCAATCCCAAGGCCCCGATATCATGACCTGAGCAGAAATCAAGGGCTGGATGCTTAAGTGACTGAGCCACTGGAGCACCCCTTAGGATTAGTTGTTCTAGCTCTGTGAAAAACGCTGTTGTTATTTTCATAGGAATTACATTAAATGTGTAGGTTGCTTTTGGTAGTATAGACATTTTAACATTATTTCTTATTCCAATCCAGAAGCATGGAATGTTTTTCCATTTCTTTGTGTCCTCTTCAATTTCTTTCATACATGTTCTAGAGCATTCAGAGTACAGATCTTTTATCTCTTTGGTTAGTTTATTACTAGGTATCTTAGGGTTTTGGTACCACTGTTTTTTGGTTTTGTTTGCTTTTGTTTTTAAGCAATTTCTATATTCAACATGAGGCTCAAACTCAAAGCTCTGAGATCAAGAGTCACATGCTCCACTGACAAGCCAGCCAGGCACTGCGGTTTTTGGTGCAATTTTAAATGGGACTAATTCCTTGATTTCTCTTTCTGTTGCTTCATTATTGGTATAGAAATGAAACTTTGATGAATTTGTCTACCAGTGGAGTCTTTTTGGTGGAGACTTTCAGATTTTCTACAGAGAGTATCATGTCATCAGTGAATAATTAAACTTTGACTTCTTCCTTGCTGATATAGATGCCTTTTATTTTCTTTTTGTTGTCTGACTGCTGAGGTTATGACTTCTAGTACTAAGTGAAACAGGAATGGTGAGAGTGGACATCCCTGCTTGTTTCTGATCATCCTCAGCTCTTCCCCACTGAGGATGATATCAGTGGTGGGTCTTTCATATATGGCCTTTCTGATGTTGAGGTATGTTCCATCTATCCCTACTCTATTGAGAGTTTTTATCAAGAATGAATACTATACTTTGTCGGGGGCACCTGGGTGGCTCAGAGGTTAAGGCCTCTGCCTTCGGCTCAGGTCATGATCTCAGGGTCCTGGGATCGAGCCCCACATCGGGCTCTCTGCTCAGTGGAGAACCTGCTTCCCCCTCTTTCTCTGACTGCCTCTCTGCCTACTTGTCATCTCTCTCTCTCTCTCTGTCGGATAAATAAATAAAAAAAAAATATTTAAAAAAAGAATGAATACTATACTTTGTCAAAAGCTTTTACTGCATCTATTGGGAGGATCATATGGTTCTTATCTTTTTTTTTATTAATGTAGTATATCATGTTGATTTATTTGTGAATACTGAACCACCCCTACAGCCCAGAAATAAGTCCAACCTGATTAAGATGAATAACTCTTTTAATGTCCTGTTAAATTCAATTTGCTAGTACCTTGTTGATGATTTTTACATCCATGCTCATCAGAGACACTGGCCTATCATTCTCCTTTTTAGTGGAGTCTTTGTCTGGTTTTGGAATCAAAGTAATGCTGGTCTCATAGAATGAGTTTGGAAGTTTTCCTTCCATTTCTATTTTTTGGAACAGTTTGAGAAGCATAGGTATTAACTCTTCTTTAAATGTCTCGTAGAATTCCCCTGGGAAACCATCTGGCCTGGGACTTTGGTTTCTTAGGAGATTTTTTTATTACTAATTCAATTTCCTGTTTATGGGTCTTTTCAACTTTTCTATTTCTTCCTGTTTCAGTTTTGGTAGTTTGTAGGTTTCTAGGAATTTATCCATTTCTTCCAGATAGCCCCATTTGTTGATATATAATTTTTCATAATGTTCTCTTTTTTTACGTACATATTAAAATTTATTTCTTTTCCACAAATATGTTTATTTTTCAGTGTTACAAGATTTATTGTTCATACACCACACCCAGTGCTCCATGCAATACGTGCCTTCCTCAATACCCACCACCAGGCTTGACCAACACCCACCCTTCTCCCCTCCAAAACCCCCAGTTTGTTGCTCATAGTCCACAGTATCTCATGGTTCATCTCCCCCTCTGGTTTCCCCCCATTCACCCCTCCCTTCCTTCTCACAATGCCCTCCATGTTTTTCTTTATGCTCAGCACGTAAGTGAGACCATAAGGTAATTGGTTCTCTCTGCTTGACTTATTTCACTCCGCATAATCTCTTCCAGTCCCATCCATGTTGATACAAAAGTTGGATATTCGTCCTTTCTAATGGAGGCATAATATTCCATTGTATATATGGACCATATCTTCTTTATCCATTCATCTGTTGAAGGGCATCTTGGTTCTTTC